>PVLA01004610.1:0-170878 GCA_004027455.1 Hydrochoerus hydrochaeris
TCATTGTTGTTTACTTTTCTCCTTCATTCCATGGTCTGCGCCTTTCTTTGAGGCCTTTCTGCCATTGTTCCTGGAATCCTGGTGATTTTCTTCTCTCTCTAGAATGTCCTTCAGTATTATTTGTAGGATTGGATTGGTGGTCACAAACTCCCCCAGTTCCTGTTTGTCATGGGACTATCTTGTCTCTCCATTAATTTTGAGAGACAGTTTTGCAGGGTTCATCATTCTCGGTTGGAGGTTATTTTCTTTCAGGGCTTGGAATATTTCGCTCCAAGTTCTTCTTGATTTGATAGTTTGCATCTAGAAGTCCACTGTGATTTTGATGAGTTTTTCTTTATAGGTAATCTGTTTCTTTCCTCTGACCACTTTTAATATTCTGTTCTTGTCATGGATTTTTGGGATCCTGATTATTATATGTCTGGGTGTAGATCTGTTTTGATTGTAGCTGGCTGGAGTTCCACATGCCTCATATATCTGAACATAGGAAACTTCCATTTCCTATGTTTGGGAAGTTTTCCTTAATTATTTCTGTGAATAGCCTTTTTATTTCATTTGTACTTGTCCCTGCTTCTTCTTTCACATTTTTTATTCTTAGGTTATAAATCCTCTTCTTGTCTTCTAGCCTTTGTATCATTACTTCCTGGTTTCTTGTTATATTTAAGAGATCCTTCCTTTCACAATCATACATTGCAAATCTATCTTCAAGTTTTGAAAGTCTGTCTTTAGTTTCTGTTAAGTTTTGCCAGCTTTCAATGGAGTTTTTAATTTCCTGATATTCTCTTTGGATCTGTTTCATATATTCTAGGTTTTGTTTATATTCTTCATCAAAGGCTTCTCTCCTTTTTCATTTGTGTTTTCTTGAGGATTATCCAGCATTTCTTTTATTAATCTTCTTATATCTTGCTTCACCTGAATTAGAATTTCAGATTTAAATTCATCGATCAGGTCATGGAAGTATTTCTTTATTTCCGATGAGGTCATGTCTGATATTGCATGTTTGCTGCCCTCAACCTCCTCTGCATTTACCTCTCCTGGACTCACTTTCCCTGATTCAGCGGTTGGAGACCTTTTGCTATTTTTCTGTCTTGCAATGTTTCTTTCAGACGGGTGAGTGGTGGTGGTCTCTGGGCCTTACCTATTGCTTACAGTTTTTCTGCAGCACACTGGCTAGGGAAGTGCCACCCACCCCAAGT
The DNA here is from genome assembly GCA_004027455.1 of Hydrochoerus hydrochaeris. Lineage (NCBI taxonomy): Eukaryota > Metazoa > Chordata > Mammalia > Rodentia > Hydrochaeridae > Hydrochoerus > Hydrochoerus hydrochaeris. The sequence continues at coordinate 1,194 of PVLA01004610.1, forward strand.
CCACTGCCGATCTGCAAGGCGCATGCAGGAGCAATGTGAATCTGCCCCTCCCCCTACATCAGTCAACTAGCAAGTGCTTCAGCATGTTTGTGTGTTCCCTGCTGATGTCACAGGTTCAGGACAGCCTCATCCCTGGCTATTGGGTTACGACCAGGGACATGGCCTAGCCCAAGCAGATCCCACCAATCTGCTTTGGGCCAGGAGCCACTGACTGACACCATCTCAGTTGTTGATTCAAGCCTGTCCTGCCCAATTCCAAAATGTTGTCTAGCTGGTCATCCTGCTCTGGAGAATCCAGTTCCCATCACTCACCAAAGTCTGTGCATCTCAATTCACCGTTTCCACTCCCTGTTACAGCGCCTCCTCCTGCCAAAGGTCTCAAGCTCACTAACCCCTGCTCTTGCCAGGGCAATGATTTCAGCTCGATCATGAGTTGCCTGACTCTAAGACATGCCTGGTACAGCGACCAGAGTGTGCCCAGCTCCACCCTCCATCCATGCTTCTTTTTTTTTTTTTTTTCCTTTTCCCTCAGTTTCTCCTTGGGTCATGAGAATTCCTCCCCTTTTGTCTGGTCTTCTCCATGGTGTTAGATTCTAACATCTGAGTTGTTTTTATCAGAGAGGTTCTCTATCATGCTACCTATTAATCAGCCATCTTGGATCCCTCCTCCTTATGGTCTTGTTTTGAAGTTCTACATCATTCATATTGTTTTGTTGGGTTGGTTTTTATTCTCTTTTGTTTTGTTTGATTATGTTAAATTCGATGGCAGAATCACCTATTTCAAAGATAGCAAGATATATTATGGTAGCAATTTTGAATTTACTATTGGCTTGTTTTGAAGTCCTTTATTGCATTCATTGTTTTGTTTTTATTGTTTCTATTCTATTCTGTTGTTTGATTTTTACTATGTCCAAAGTTGTCTGCAGTTATTTTGAAGACATCAAAAGGAATTATGGTAACTATTATTGATTTGGTAATGTTTTGAAGTCTTTATCACTTACACTGGTTTGTGTTGATTGGTTTTATTCTGTTTTATACTCTCTAAAATAAAATACAATTCTGCAGCATTAACCAATTTTTTCTTTAAAGTATTGTCACCATTCCTGGTAAAGACTAGAGAAAAAAAGACAAAAGGATAAATTGTATTCATTACTCTTTCAGACCTTTATTGATCGTGTCACCAACATCACAGCTAGACACAAGATCACCGAAGATAATAAAATATGATCTATTTCTGTGTAAAAATCTCACAAATCTACTTTTAGAGAGTCCTGAAAAAGACATCAGGGGTGTGTTTTGATGCAGACAGTGGTCAGTTTAAACACAGGAGGTTTGGGGAGAGGATGCCACCCACGGTGAACTATGAGCATTCAGCATCATGCGGTTCCTTACATGAGGTGAGGGTCCACACCAAAGTATGGGCACAGTGGGTGCCATCAGCAGAGCAGAAGTGGGAAGGATTGTCTCAGTGTAAAATTCCAGAGGAGTCCAGTGTGACTCAAAAGGAGAAAAATTCTAGTGTCCTCTGCCCACCTGCACACAGCTATGTTCTGATGCCCACCACCCTCATGTTGAGAGCCACCAGAAGAGAAGCTACATCCACCAAGCAGAGGGAGCGCACTGCCCATATAAAGAGTTGGGGCATTGAAAATGTCACCTGCACTACATTTTTCCATGTTCTTTCTCCATAACAGCTAAAGGATATATATATATATATATATATATATATATATATATATATATATATATAAAGATAAATGTGTTCCTGTAGATCTCCTGGAAGTGAGATCTAATATGGAAGTGTTAGTAAATATTCACATGCCAAGGCATCATGACACCATCCCATTAAAATAGTGATGTTACCTTAGAATAAGAAGAAGGAATAAATTATATGAGCCACTCATTGAATCCTTTATTGATGGTGTCACCAACGTTGCTGCTATATAGAAGGTCGCAAAAGATAATAAAGTGTGATCTACTTTTCTTTCAGTCATTAAGACTGATGTGAAGGCACATATGCATCATATATATATATATATATATATATATATATATATATATGTATATACACACACACACACACAAATAAAATAAAACTTCATGTTATTTTCTACAACAGTAGGGCAGGCTTTCTATATATTAGCAATAAATGGCTCTTAAAATAATCACTGAAATCTAACTATATGCAAAATAGCAATATCATTACTCCTTTTAGACTGACATTATAAAATTTTATTTCTGAAGACAGAGATGTGAATAGATATATAAATAAATGGAATGATAGATGAATTAATACAAATTATTTTACACACGTGAGATTCTTCACACTAAACTACTTTAAATTTGGGGATCATAAATTTATTGTAATAAAATGAACCAGTACTAAAATTTAAACAGTAAATAAAATTGATTTAAATATTCTATTGGAGGATATTATGGTTTTCAAATAATTCCTAAGTTAGGAAAGGTTAAAAAAAAGAAATCAAAAGAAGCATGTATTTTATATTTTTATGAAAACAGAAGATAAACATAATCAGGGTAAGTCTTTTTTTGTCTTTGATTCAACTTTTTAATATGAAATTCTTCATATCTTCATTTAAAAGGAAATGGACATTTTATCTGTATCCTACAAATAGACTGGCATTTCTGGCTCTACGATTAAACCTACATTGCCAGTGTTTCACAAATGTGACTCTCCCACAATGACTCACCAAGACTGTGTTCAATTTTAAGTTTATTTCATATTTGAATGAAGCCAGCTTTCAAATATATTAGTTACTACATCACATCTTGCCATGGTCGAATCTTTAATGCTTGCCCGGACTGATGGATTTTTATCTTTCAGTGAGATTTTAAAGAAAAACTCATGGTCTTTTTTTCCCCTTGCAGAAGCACACGACTGACTTCAGAAGCCCAGGGTCCAGTTTCTGACAGAATTTCAGCATTGCTGCCTCACTGCCTTAGAGCCCTGAGGGTCATTAGAGAGAACCCACCTCCTGGTGAGGTATCTATTCTGTTCAATGTTAGAATCCTCCACAGTTCCAGTTCTTCTTACTGAATATTTTACTTTACCCACTGTACTTCTTAATATCCAACAACTCTTCCCTATTTTCTGCTTCTGTTTCAGTGTTTAGCCTGGAGCAGTGTATGAGGCATAATCACAAAAATATAGTGAGTTTTTAAATCAAAAAAATTAGGACAGAAAACATACATTGCCATTTACCTCTAAACAGCCTCCCCCCGGAAAATCTTCCCCTCATTTTCAGCTCACTCATTTCATCACACTTGCCATTTTCTGAAGTCGTTTTGGAAGTCACGATGTAAAATTTCTTTAGCACTGTCTTTTTGGAGCTCCTTGAGGTCCTGTGTTGATTCGACATGCTTAGGACAATTTCTGTGTCCTCATCAATCTTATTCACCAGCACTGGCACCATGCAACTTCTGGCTTTTGCCACAATCGAAATGACCATGCAAGGTAAACATCTGATTCAGGACATTCAAGCAGTCAGGACAGCACAAGTAGACGGTCAGAAAAGAAGACTCCAGAGATGCTGCAGAAAGTGGCCAGCACTATGGTATAAGTGTGTTTTAAATGAGGGGGGAGTGTTTTGCTGGGACTAAAGGCAATATATTTTATATTGTAATAATGTTTTTTAATTTAAACATCCACTGTATTTTTCGATCACACTTCATAGATGCTACAAATAATCAATTTCTGAAGATAACTGTACTTTGCTACTTAAGGTTTTCTTTGTTTTCTCCTGCTCTCTATATTGCAATTTTATTATGGCTTTATTTATATTGTTAGTTTGGGTTGCCTTTTGCATTTGGGGTTGTTGTCTAATCTTGTCTATTTTGAAGATAGAGGAGACATGTTGCTTTTTGGAGATGGTGTATTAGAAGTTTTTAATGTGTAGTTTAATTTTTTCTACAGCATTCAGATCTGAGCAGTGAAAGTTAATTGCATAAATTGCAAAAGTGTTACCTCTCATTTGGAATCCTACCCTTTATCCTATGCTCTGTGTATTGTTTTTTTCCACAATGTTCTTTTTTTATTTAAAGAGAAAAAAACATGAAAAAGGTAGAAATAATATAGAATTTGAAAAAAAAGATAAACAGTAAGAAATCACTAGTTGATAAATTACATATTGTCCTCTTAGAAATAGTTGTTCAAGTTACAAAATCAAAGCATACAAAGTATATATTCAAACAATGAAACTGTAAACAGCTACACATGCATGAGTCTCTACATGTATTTCTATCCTTTCTGTATTAGGAAGAAAAACAAAACATAGCAAGACAAAACAAAAAAATTCCTATAAAAACATGAAACCAAAAAGTCATATAAAACCACAGTACAAAGTGATCTACAATGGTTACTGTGTTGTCTCTTATTATCTTCAATAGAATTATCTATATCATCAGGCATAATTGAGTATATCAATATAGTTGAATATAGCAGTACATAACAATATTAGTAAAAATAAAACATTGTAGACAGTATAAAACTTCAAAAGCAGGTAATAAGCAAACCAGAGTGGATATTCTAGTGAATCTTGTCATCTTCAGTGCAGTTGCCTAGACTCTCAGACTTGATACTATCAATCATAACAACTTTCAATAAAATCTATCAGTACAAAACAGCAATCTAACAAACCAGATTCAATTAAGATCAGTCATGGTAAAACAGCGTAAGTTATACAGAACTTTAGATTAAGTTAATAGGAAATTAAAGATGATTACTGTAATATATCCTACTATTTCCGGGATTACTGTCTGTGCCCTGAAATCTAGTACAAGTAGACAAACTGGAACAGAATATAATCCATCTAAGCAGAGTGGTGTGAGTAATATGGGTTTTAAATTCTGGTACACTATGAAAAATATCCTCTGCCTTCTTTTTGTAGACCATTCCTCCCCTTTCACTCCCACAGGGTGCTGCACATTTTGGGTCCCACCAACTCCCTCAGTTTTTAGATTGGGGGGGCAACCTGCTTTTTACCTAAGTGGTTCCGAACCTTCTCACTCCTGAGCTTGATCTCAACTTGTATTCCTTTACCTACAAAAGCCTCAAGGTTTTCCTTTGTCATAGCTGAGTAGTTCTGTACTGCACATAAGTATCCTGTCTTTCCAGCCTATCTGCAGGTGGTGGTTGAGTTGCTCCTATTTTTCTTTGGCTCCCTGTCACATAGAGCATTGTTTTCTCATATTTGATTTTCAGCCTGTATACCCTCTCTCAGGTTGATTATAGTTCCTACATAGAGCATCTCAAGGGACCCTACCTCCTGATCTACTCTGCCTGTCTTTTTTTTAGTGTATCAAGACCATCTATATTAGAGATTATAGCCAACATTCTCTGCCTCATTTCTGCTACTCTATTTTTCTGCCTTTGTTTGTTTACTTGTCTTCTTCTTCATTCTACTGCCTGCCCCATTCATTGAGGCCTTTCTGTCACTGTTCCTAAAACCCTGATATTTTTTTTCTCTCTCTAGAATGTCCTTCAGTATTCTCTGTAGGGTTGGATTGGTGGTCATAAATTCTCCCAGTTCCTCTTTGTCATGGAAGCATCTTGTTTCTCCATTAACTTCTAGTGACAGTTTTGCAGGGTACATCAATCTGGGCTGGAGGTTATTTTCTTTCAGGGCTTGTAACACTTTGCCCCAACCTCTTCTTGATCTGATGGTCTGTGTCGAGAAGTCAGCCATGATCCTGATGGGCTTACCTTTATAGGTAATCTGTTTCTTTTCTCTGATGGCTTTTAATATTCTGTTTTTATATTGAATTTCTGGCATCTTGATTATTATATGTCTGGGTGTAGATCTGTTTTGCTTGTAGGTGGCTAGAGTTCTGTATGCCTCATATAACCAAATGTCATTTTCTTTTCCCATGCTTTTACTTAAGTTTTACTTAATTATTTCTGTGGATAGCATTTGTAATTCACCTGTTTTTATTCCTGCTTCTTCATTCACATTTCTTATTCTTAAATTATAGATTCTCTTGTTGTCTTCTAGCCTTTGTATTGTCACTGCCTGTTTCCTTGTTATTTTTAAGAGATCTTTCCTTTCATGATTACACATTGCAAACTTGTCTTCAAGTTTTGATAGTCTATCCTTAGTTTCTTTTAAGGAGTGTTGCCAGCTTTCAATTGAATTTTTGATTTCCTGGTAATCTCTTTGAATCTGCTGCATGTATTCTATATTTTCTTTATATTCTTTAATGAATGTTTCTCTCCTTTTTTTGTGCTCTCCCTTTTCTTTGTGTCTTCTTGAGAAGTGCTTAGCATTTCCTTTGTAAATCTACTTATATCTTGCTTTACCTGATTTAATGTTTCAGTTTTGAGCTCATCTACAAGGTCCCAAAGATATCTCTTAATGTCCATTGAAGCCATGTCTGATGTTGCATGTTTGCTGCCCTCAGTCTCATTTGTTTTTCCCTCTCCTGGATCAATGCTTTCAGGGTTTTGGGCTAGGGGCTTTTGCTTGTTTCTCTCTCTTGTCATGTTTTTGGTTTCTTCCATACAGGTATATAGTGGAGGTCTCAGCCCCTTTCCTTGTTGGTTATGGTTCTTCTGAAGCAGGCTGGTGAGGGATTTCTGCCCTCTGCAGTTTGCCCTTGTCACTGAAGTGTAAGCAGGGGCTGCATATGCTGGCTCTTCCCTCCTGGGCCAGTCAACCTTTAGGGACCTTCATCAGGTTAGTGCGTGCTAGGCGCAGGGAATCAGTTTAGGATGGCTTATTGGGTCCTGGCCAGGGGCATGACCCAGGTCAGGCAAACCCCACGAATCTGCTCTGGGGAGGGAGCAACCAACTGAAGTCACCGTTGTTCCTAGTCCAGGCTCCTCCTGCCTGATTCCAACATGTTGCCCATTTAGTCATGTCCTTCCTGTGTGTGGGGGGTCTTATTCCCAGTATTGACCATGAATTAATGAAGGCCCCTTTACCAGCTCCATTCTCCATCGGGCTCACCAACCCCTAGCTTCAGTGTGACTGTGGCTCCTGTGAGTCATGGCAGGAATGAGTTTGGATGGCTCTGTGGGTTGTGGTGGGTAGCAGCAAGCGCAAGTTGGGGCAGCTTGGTGGGTCACAGTGAAAGTGCTGTGTCCAGTAATTTTAGTTGTTCCAATTGTAGCCCCGAGACTGCATGTTTGATGAGCTTTTATCATTTTAATTTCTTCGCATGTCAAAAGGATCCATCTCTCTCTGTCTGGATCTCTCCAGGATGTTTTATTCTGGCATATGAGTTGTTTCTCCCTGGGAGGCTCTGTATTTTGTTGTTCATTGATTGGCCATCTTTTTCTGCTCTGTGTATTGTATCCCCACATAACCTTTTCTTTTTTACATTTCTCCAGAAAATAAACAACTAGGCCTATGGTTCATTCCATTCAGAAAATGTTCAAGTCCTTGGGAAATGAAGATCTTGTTATTTTACCAGGTGGCTTTCTCACCAGCCACCACCAGCTACAAGGCTATCAGTATCTCATTCTTAATTTTTCTTTGTTCTGCAGAGCTGAACAGCTTTCTCACTGTGAGTGTCTGAGAATGGTTATCCTTATGGTCCAAATTTATAATGTCCTCCCAAAGTCTCATATGCTCAGAGGTGGGGCCTTTGAAAGGTGGCTGTACCATGGGCAGCCATACCAAATCTGTCTTCTCAGCAGCCAGAGAAAAAGGGAAAACTCCCCTTTCCCATTTCCCAGCTGTGGTCTCTCTGTTCACTTGCTCTGTAGGCTCCAATTTTCCCATCAGATCATTCCTGGGTCCCAAGGATGCACCTCTGTCCTTCTTTTCTTCCCAGGTTATTAGAGTCCAGTGTCTAGATTCCAAATCTTAGAGAGGCTGCTTTCTTGCTGCTTCCCACTCAACCATTTTCCCAGAAGTCTCTTGGCAGTGGTGCTCCATAGATAGGACTCTTGTTAAAATTCATGGCCAGTTTAGAGGAAGATAGGCCCTAGGAAGCTATATCTACTTCCCTGGATGTTCTCTCTTCTCTCTGCTTCCCCACTGCTGTCTGCCAAGTCTCTCTACACTACCATTTCTTCCTTGAGCTGACCATCAACTAGACCCCCTGAATCATAAGTAAATTAAAACTTTCCTCCTTTAAAGGATGGAAGTCAGTTGTTTTGCTGCAAGGATGCGAAAGAGTACTAACACAGTTGCTCTCCAATCTGCTAAACCACTAAGAGTTTTCTTATTATGTCTCTCCACTCTATAAAGATGAGGTTTCATCTGTCAAACTGTGTATCTGTTCTGTGGGTACTTTGAAGGGTGGAAAGGTGTTTCTTTTTCCCACAAACTTAAAGCCAGAAATCCCTACTTTATTTGTTTTGAAACCCCACATTTTCTCTAGAAACCCCACATTTATAGAAGACATGTTGTTCTGGTTTAGACCTAAAATGACCCTCAAAAATCTCACATTTAACAAAGTGACCTGGTCTGAAGAGACAGCCGATGGGGACAGGGGTGACCTGAGATGGTGTATTGTTCTCCTCAGCTGCTGCTTCTTTTTCCATGTTTTGGCTGCCGTGACCTGAGCAGCTCTCTGCCAAATCCTCCATCAAGCCGCTTCTGCCTTGGAGCCCCCAGCTGTGAACTAAAACTCTGAGACAAAAGAAACCCTCCCTGTACTAAGTTCTAGTGTCAGGAGCTTTTTCCCAGTGACAAGGTACTTCAGACAACTTTCTTTCTTTCTTTCTTTCCTTCTTTCTTTCTTTCTTTCTTTCTTTCTTTCTTTCTTTCTTTCTTTCTTTCTTAACCTCTTTTCAGTTTGTTATTACTGGGAGGCAGATTCTAAGGTGGCTGCTGAGGTTCTCGGCTCTAGCATGTGTACCCTATGGAGGAGCCCCATCCTCAGTGGTGGGCATGTCCACAAAGATGCCAGGATCCACACTTCCATGAAGACATGAGTTCCAGAAGGCTCCATCAGGACTACCTGGAGAAAGAGTCTCCTTCTGGCGTTGATTAATATGCAGCTATGTTTTAATGGGACAGTCCTTGAGACAGCTGAGAGTACCTGGAGCTAACAGCCAGCAAAAAAATGGGGACCTTAGTCTTGCCACAGTGAGAAATGAATTCATTCAACCAGTGGGCATGAACCAACCAGCCTATGCAGAGGGTTCAGGGAACCTAAGCCTGGATTCTTGAGCCACAGAATACTTTCAGTTAGTGTATTGTGTTCTCTTAAATGTTTACAGATGTGGGAATCTGTTTTAGGACAGTGAAAAGCCCATACTGTTGATTTTGTGCATTGCTTTCTTTAATGTGGTTTTACTCTTCCTGTCAGAAATGTCCATTTTCACATTTTGTAATCTGCAGCTTGCATATATACAACTTTGGATTTTCCTAATGCTGGCAATCAAGTTTTGCTGTCAGCCTTTCAAACTGACTTCTCTTTTTGTCATATATATTCTTTTCTTTTGAGCCACATATGTATCTCTTTTTATACAATTTGAACTGGTGTAATAACAATATTCTTTCTTTACCACCACAAAGTATTTGTATTAAAATTGCTTTATTTCCTAAAGGATTTGTTTTTAGAACATCAGCTCTTCATTAGTCTTTTGTTACTCTTTTTCCTTTTTACATATAACTGTCAGACACCCCTCTCCATCCCTGTTTGTCATCTACCCCTCAAATTTTAAGCATGCAACTTTTGTTAATTTCTTTCACATTCTTGCATTGTTTTAAATGGAGTCAAGCATTAAAAAAAATAAAATAATGCTTCAAGTGGCAAGAGAAAGAATGGGGGTGGAGTTCAAAGCTTTAATTCAAAGTTGTACTTGTTTCTGACTGGGTCTTTTCTTTATTTGTTTTCTATTGTTGAAAGCAATCTTACCAAATCTATTTCGTTGTTTCTCATAAATGTACTCTCATCTAAATTCTGACAGTGAGAGCTTTTATGTATCTTCCACCTAGGTGAAAAAGATTGCTTTGAATTTCTGTATATCTATTCTTTAGATATTATCATTTTCTTTATCTAAATACCTCTAGTACATGATGATCCTATTAACAGTGCTCAAATTATTATGATATTTTTAATTTTGTTCCTGTTTATAAATATATAAATATATCTCTAATCAACTTTTGTAAGGAGATAAGCCTTTGAAGATTTCATACTAAAAAACTACTGAAGGTCAAACTTTGGCTTATATCCATGGACACACTGATTCATCATGTTGGCTGGTCTCTCAGGAAATCTGTGAAAAGATACTTGCTGCTATGTTCATAACAGCAGCATAATTTAAGTTCTGGTTATGTAGTCTTGTGAACAAATTTATAGAATAAAAAAAATTTATAGAATCACAATGGGGCTGATCTTTCCCCATGGTACAACAGCACTAATAAAGTATTACACCAGGGTTAAACAATTATAAACTAAGTAAAGCAAATGTACTTTGCATGCATAAGAATAGGGGCAAGAAGAATGCAGAAGGTAGACAGTGTCATGGGATGAAGAAGGTACTGGTATCATTTACATAAACACTACGTGCCTGATTTCTCAGGAGACCACCATGAAAATGCCATCTTTCCAATTCATTATGATTAGCAGTTTCCCAGTATTTTATCCAAACAATAATGAGATCTTTTCAAAGATAATAAAATGTGTTCTGGAACTGAGAGTGATTATAATCTTTAACAATATTTATGAATTAAAAATAACGATATTTATGGATGATTTATTGATTTATTTACATAAATTCTATTTGGAGAATACCTGATTTTGCATAAATGAAACAGCAATGCCTTTCTTACTAATTTATGCATAAAGCTTAATCCATTCAACAATCTTCAACAAACATTTGTTTAAAGATTCCTGGATTTCAAGGATACTCTGAGTTACTATAAATAGCAAGAAAATAAATTTTACCCTCTACTAAAAAGTACATAGTCTTTCAGGCTAAGAAGAAAAGAAATCACATAATCTTATAAAATTAATTAAACTATTATTCATTCTCTTTTATATAATAATTATTTTTTACCTACAATGTGCAAGTTAATCTGTGTTTTGGTACAAATGTAAATTATAGGGCTCTCTTTATGTCATGAATCTATTTTGTAATAACCTATGTTTCCTTCTTTATATTATAATTGAATATGCAGTATTAATCTTTCTGTCTTTTGTTATTAATATTTTGCTATTACCACCGCAGAAAGTTGGCTTCTTTCAAATGCTACATTTTTCTTCTGTATATATATATATATATATATATATATACCATTGGCCCTTCAAGATGAATTTCAAAATTGAGCGCTTCCATTTGCCATTATGTTTACATACATCTGCGTCACCCAACTGGGAATAATGTTTTTGCTCTTCCAAGCCCCAGGCACTGCAATGCATAACCTGTAATCCCAGAACTGGGAAAACTGAGACAAGAGGATCACCACAAATTTGTGGCTAGCCTAGGCTACATAGTGAGAAGAAGACCAGCCTAAAACATAGCAAGATGCTATCTCCAAAGCAATCAATTAATTGACTAATTAATTAAAAATAGAGTATTTTCTTTTTCCAAACCTTATAGCACTTCCTCTTGACTCTAAAAGATTGCCTTGTGTTAGAATACATTGCATATATGTTTCCTCACCCCAACACATTTTGTTTTTGTAAAGTAGGGTTATTATTTGACTATTTTTATGTTTCTGGAATTTAAAACAGTGTCTAATTAATAATACAACCCATTACATGCTTTTGTGTATAAATTATGTATATGTTTTAATGTCACATTTATAAATACCTTTTAAAATACTTGATGCACAAACTATGTATGCTTTACATATTGAATGTTATAAAGTTGAAGTGAATGAATTAAAAATGTAGCTCTCAGCCAGATGTGGTGGCACACTCCTGTGATCCCAGAACTTGGAAGACTGAGGCAGGAGGATCATTGCAAGTTGGAGATCAGCCCGGGCAGCAAATTGAGCTCAAGGCCAGCCTGAACTGCATAGTGAGACCCTGTCTCAGAAAAGCAACAACAACAAAAAAAGTAAGTCTGTTACTATCCTGCCAAAAAATATCCTTCCTTTACTTCAGAGAGAAAATACTTAACAAGTAGACCACTAGATTTAGCTAACATGGCAATTTTGAACCACAAAGTAAAGAATAATAAAGATGCTTCATAATTTTATAATATTCTAAAAAACTACACAAATGTGCCAACTTACAATGCTTATGCGTTTCATAAATTTAGTTAATATGAATCACATCTGCATTACTACATTATTTATAAATTGTATACTCATATTAATTCACATAGATAAAGTACATTCACACAGACCTATATAACCTATTAATAGTCTTTTCTTTGCATAATTCTGTAAAACAATACAAGAAGACTACTTTCAGTGCAGACTGTTAGGCCGAAATACAGCCTAGAAATCAATTTTTGTAGTGCATTATTCCTCTGCTTTTGACCAGGAAAGCACCTCAGGAGGCTACGAAATGGCATAAGGTAGGACATGAGATCAGGGATGTGCCAGGTGAGCATGATGACACCATAGCACACGTTCATGGCCATCGCAATTAAGGACGATGTACAAAACTGTAGACATTATCAGCTGTACTGAAATATCTCCTTTGAAGAGCAAAAATACAAATTCTGCTACACTTTTGAAAATAAAAAATAAAGAAAACATGGAGATGAAAAAATAAATCAGTAGAATTTTAGACAAAATACCTATGTACTATATATATATATATATATATATATATATATATATATATTCATTTATACATACATATTGTAAGACTGAAGCCTGTTATACCTAGGAAGATGAAATGCAAATATTTTAGCATATTTTCTATGCTAAAAAATATGTAAGTCAAAATCTTTTTTTTATATATTTCTACATTTTCACACATTATATGCATTTTGGTTTTTAATTTAAATATATTTTTAAACAGATACATAAAAATAAAACAGCATGTAGCATTTATGGAGTATTGTGTGATGTTTTAATACATTCAATAATGTCAAATAAAGCTAAACATATTTTCTAATATGTTTTTATTTTCTTATGGCTAAAACACTTAAAATATTTCTTCAAGCATTTTGCAATACACAGCATATTGCCATTACCTATAGTCATCTTACTATGTGAAGGAATGCAATGGTTTCTTATTCCTATCCTACTATAACTTTATATCCGTTGATTGACCCATCACCATAATCTTCTAGCTGCCAATCTATGGTGGCCACCATTCTACTCTCAACTTCTTAGAGTTGGGATCTAGCCCATATATAAGTGTGCAATTTTCTTTTAGTGACAGGCTTATTTCCCTTAATATAATGATCTCCAGGTGTTATGGCTTGTGTATGGATGTCCCCCAAAGCCTTGTTCAGTCATGGAGGTGGGCTTCTAGAGTGTGTGATTGATTCATGGTCCAATGCTGGGATTATGGGTGTGAGTGCTACACTCCCCCTGGGGTGGGCTGCCTGCATATAATATAAGGAAAAGAGACAGGCTTATTCTTGCACCTTTTCCTTTTTATTCTTATTGTTATTGCTGTTTTCTGCTGCCATGAACTGTTGCCCTCCTCCATGTGCCACTCTGCTTTAGAGTCAGCTGATTACAGACTGAAACCTCCACAAACTGTGAGCTAAATAAACCTTTCCTTCCTTAATTTTAAGTATCAGGTAATTTGCCTCAGCAATAAGGGAAAAGTAATCCAAACATCAGGTCCAGCACATTATTGCAAATGATAGAATTCTGTTCTTTTTATGGCTGAATAATATTCCATGTTGTATATGTACCGAATTTTCTTTATTCATTCATCAGTTGATACACATTTTGGTAGTTTTCATTTCTTAACTATTTTAAACAACTTTGCAATAATGTGAGAGTGCAGGTGTCTCTTTAACATACTGATTTCATTCCTGTTGAATTCCACACCCAGTAGTAGAATTACTGGATCAGATATTAAATTTTATTTTTAATTTTTCAGAAACTTCCAGAGTGTATTTCACAATGGGTCTACTAATTACATTCTTTTTAGTTAGTAACATGGAAAGGTTTTCTCTCCCTCCACATCCTTGCCTGCACTCTAATCACTTGCCCTAGTCATTCTTCCTGAGTGAGATAATATCTACTTGTGGTTTTGATTTGCATTTCCCTCATTATTAATGACGTTGAGTGTAACTTTTGCATTCATTCAAACACCAATAGGTGTTTTTCATGGAGTCTTTGGGTATTTTCATGTTATCTGCACACAGAGATAACTTGATTTCCTCTTTTGCATTTTGGATGCTCTTTCTTTCCCTTGCCTGATTACTCAACTTGGGAATTGCAATACAATGTGATTTAAAGTGAGAAAAAGAGAGAGAGAGAGAGAGAGAGAGAGAGAGAGAGAGTATCCTTGTCTTGGTTTCAAACTTAGATAAAGAACTTTCCTCCTCACCCGCTGCATCTGGCGCAGTGCACGCACCAAGCCGCTGCAACCCTGGTGGCCGCCTCCGGTGCCAGGCCGATGGCACGCAGAGGGGCCACTCTCCTCCCCCTCCACCTCAGTGCCAAGGCTGGGCGCTGCTGCTGGCTTCAGATGTGACAAGCATTGGAAAGTAGTATAAGTAGAGAACTCAGAGAAGGTCAAGATGACAGGGTGGTGAACACCAGAGAAATGACTGATTTGAGATTTGGTGTCCAGGTGCTGGACTGTAGCTTCATGAGGAAAAGAGAGAAAAACAAGGTGGTCCTTATCACCCAGTAAGGATCTGGATTGAGACTTGAAGTGAGGGAGTGAAAAGAGACCTCAAACAGCTCTTTCTCCCTTAGCCCTGACTCATGTCACGGAGAGGCAGTTTGAACCTGTAGATGCACAGTAACTGCCGGAGGCCTCCGAGGAGAAATGCACCAGTTATTAATGGAGCAGTGCATGCTGAGGACTGCAGTGCCTGTGTGTGAGATTTCTGAAGATGACTCTATAACCAGAAAGAAGCAGAAAGTCCAAAAATTATAATGCAGGAAAATGAGTTTACTGCATTGGCCAAAATATTCAGTAAAATGTCTGGGAAAAGTGGTCTCATTTTTGTTTTCAGATTTGGACCACAAAATGTGCATCACGGCTTTTCCTGTGCATCACAGCTTTTATATCTGAGAGTGATTGAAGACTTTTATGATCTTCTGTAATGAGCACTCCTACCCAGATCTACGTGAAATGAATCATCAAGGAGACCATGAAAATAGCTGACAAGACTCAAATTTCCACAGTATTCCTTTACTTTTGTCAGGCTTTACTTGGACGAGATTTTCCTAGCACCTGAATTGTTTTTCAAAAGCAGAGAAAAGCCAGCTCAGCACCAGTGCTATTGGCTTTGACAAAGATAGAACAGAATTTCAAAAAAAGAAAAAAGACAGAGCATGAAGTCTTCCAAGCTCCAAGATATCTGGAACATTTATACCAGATTCACTGAGCACTTTGAGCACAGAAGAACTAGAGAATTTTCACCACGGTTCTTTGCCCAAATGTCCTCATCTGAGGGCCCTGGATTCATGTACACCATTATATACATAGGAATGAACATATTGATAATGAGGAGACAGAAATACTTATAGCCCAGTGTAGGTCCAGAGTTTTTTTAGCTAACAAAGGTCTATCATTCTGGTGGTCACATCTGGGAAGAGTCTCCATGAACTCACTCTGTTGGAACAAGATGATCTTAGTAAGGGGACCACTGGCCTATTTTTGCTATGAAATATTACATTCTTTTTTTTTATTTAAAGAGAAAAAAAACAGGAAAAACGTAGAAATATTACAGAATTTCAAGGAAAGAAGATAAACAGTAAGAAATCACTAGTTGATAAATTACATATTGTTCTTTTAGAAATAGTTATTCAAGTTACAAAATTAAAGCACACAAAGTGGACACTCAAGCAGTGAGAGTGCAAACAGATCTGTTCAACAATCCAACAAGAACCTAGAAATATGGTCATCAATCCAACACATCTAAACATACTTGGAGCTATATCTTTTATAGCACTTCCTATTTCCTCTTTTTTTACAATAGCAATTATACATTTTTAAAATTTTATTTAAAGAGAAGGAAAAAAAGCAAAACAGAAAAAAGGGTAGCAATAATAATGAATTCTAAAAGAAAGAAAGAAAAAGGAGAATGAGAAAAAGCCCCACTAAGAAATCAGTAATTTATAAATTACATACTGTCATCCTGGATGTAGCTGTTCAAGTGACAAAGTTAAAGGGTACATAGTAACTATTCAAACAGTCAAACTACAAACAGTTCTGCTCAAAGATCCAACAAAGATTCAGCAATATGGTCATCTATTTTACACACTCAAACATACATGCAGTTATATCCCTTAGAGCACTTTCTTTTCCTCTCTTTTTTACTATAGCAATTACACATTTTGATTTTATTACTCTTGTAGTTTTTATTTACTTTTTACACTAGAGACACAATATGATATTTATAAATATGATTCATATTTATTTCACTAATGAGGATAGTCTCAAGTTGTCTCCATTTGCCTATGAAGGCCTCAAGATCATCCTTTTTATAGCTGAGTAATATTCCATTGTATAAAAATGCCACATCTTTTTCATCCACTCTGCAGTTGATGTGCATCTTGGTTGTTTCCAGGTTTTATCTATCACAAATTGTGCAGCTATGAACATGGGTGCACATATATCACTGTGATATGAACTTTTCAGTTCTTCAGGGAGAATACCCAAGAGGGGAATAATTGGATTGAATGGGGCTTCCAATTGTAGTCCTCTGCGAATACTCCATATGGATTTCCATAATGGTTGCACCAGTCTACATTCCCACCAACAGTGGAGCAGTGTTCTTTTTTCCCCATGGCCTCACCAACATTTGTTATCAGCTGATTTCTTGATGGCAGCTATTCTTTCTGGGGTAAGGTGGAATCTCAAAGCTGTTTTAATTTGCATTTCTCAAATGACCAGTGATGGAAAACATTTCTTCACGTATTTATTTTCCATTTGTATATCTTTCTCTGAGAACTGTGTGTTCATCTCAGATGCCCATTTTTGGAGAGGGTCTTTGAATTTGGGGGGCTTGATGTTTTTCAATTTTTTATATATTCTGGACACAAGTCCTTTGTCTGAGGGGTTGCTGGCTAAAATTCTTTCCCACTCTGTTGGTTTTCTTGTCACTCTGTTGGTGATTTCCTTTGAAGTGCAGAAACTTTTCGATAATGTGAGATCCCATTTGTTGATTCTTTCAAGTGTTTCCCATGCAGTTTGGGTTTTGTTCATGAATTCTCTGCCTACCCCTATGTCTCCAAGACTTCTACCTACCTTGTCTTCTGGTAGATTTAGTGTTTCTGTTTTAATATTGAAGTCTTTGATCCATTTAGACTTTAGTTTTGTGCATGGTGATAGGCATGGATCTAGTTTCAGTCTTCGGTATATAGAGAGCCAGTTTTTCCATTTATTAAAGAGACTATCCTTCTTCCAGTGGACATATTTAGCCCCTTTGTCAAATATCACGTGGCTGAGTGTCTTTGTAGTTGTGCTTGTATCTTCTAATCTGTTGCATTGATCCTCAGGTCTATTTCTTTGCCAGTACCAAGCTGATTTTATCACTGCGGCTTTACATAACTGTTTCAAGTCAGGAATTGAGATGCCTCCTGCCTTGCTTTTGTTGCCTAGAATTGCCTTTGCTATTCTAGGTTTCTTCCGTTTCCAAATGAATTTTAGTAGTTTTTTCTCTAGATCTGTGAGGTATGTCAATGTATTTTCATTGGGATTGCGTTAAATCTGTATAACAGTTTTGGGAGTATGGCCATTTTCACAATGTTGTTTCTTCCTAACCAAGAACAAGGAATGTGCTTTCATTTTCTAATATCCTCTTCAGTCTCCTTTTTCAGCATAGTATAATTTTCAGCATATAGGTCTTTTACATTTTTAGTTAGGTTGATTCCTAAGTATTTCACTTTTTTACATGTTATTTCACAGAGCAATATTTACATAATTTCTCTCTCAGTGAGTTCTTTGTGTATAGGAATGCTATTGATTTTTGAGCATTGACTTTGTATCCAGCTACACTGCTGAACTTGTTTATTACCTCCAGCAGTCTTTTAATGGAGTTTTTTGGGTCTTCTATATAGAGTATCATGTCATCTGTAAATAGTGATAATTTAACTTCTTCCTTTCCTATCTTTACTCCTTTTATTTCTCTCTCTTGTCTGATTGCCCTAGGTAGTGTTTCCAGAACTATGTTGAAAAAGAGTGGTGATAGTGGACATCCTTGTCTTGTTCCTGATTTTAAAGTGAAAGCTTTCAGTTTTTGTCCATTTAGTATAATGTTGGCTGTTGGTTTGTCATAGATGGCCTTTATAAGGTTGAGGTAGAGGCCTTGTATTCCGAGTTTCTGAAGGGTTTTTCTCATGAACATGTGTTGGACTTTTTCAAAAGCTTTTTCTGCATCTATTGAGATGACCATGTGGTTTTTGTTTTTGGCTGTGTTGATGTGGTGTATTACATTTATTGATTTGCATATTTTAAACCATCCCTGCATTCCTGGAATGAACCCCACTTGGTCATGATATATAATCTTCTTGATGATTTGCTGCATTCTATTTGCCAGTATTTTGTTGAGAATCTTTGCATCAATATTCATTAGTGAGATTGGCCTATAGTTTTCTTTTTTGGTTGGATCTTTCTCTGGTTTTGGTATCAGAGTAATACTTGCCTCCAGGAATGATTTAGGGAGGATTGCTTTTTTCTCAATTTCATTGAAGAGTTTAAGGAGTACTGGCATCAAAGGTTCTCTAAATTTCTTGTAGAATTCAGCTGTGAATCCATCAGGACCTGGGCTTTTTTTTGTTGGTACGTTTTTAATTACATCTTCAATTTTAATAGCTGATATTGGGTTGTTCAAAATTGCTATATCTTCTTGGTTGAGCTTTGGTAGTTCATATGTTTCTAGAAATCTGTCCATTTCCTCTGTGTTTTCCACTCTATGTGAGTAGAGATTTTCAAAGTAGGTATTCATGATCTTTTGAATTTCCATGGGATCTGTAATAATTTCTCCCTTTTCAGTTCTTATTGCATGAATTGGGGTTTTTTCTTTCTTTCTCTTGATAAGGTTAGCTAGGGGTTTGTCAGTTTTGTTGATTCTCTCAAAAAAACAGCTTTTTGATTCATTAATTCTTTGTATATTTTTAGTTTCAATTGTATTGATTTCTGCTCTAATCTTTACAATTTCTTCTCTTCTATGAGCTTTGGGTTTAGCTTGCTCTTCTTTTTCTAGACGCTTGAGATGGAGCATTAGGTTGTTTATTTGTGCTCGTTCTGTTTTCTTGATATGACAATTTATTGCTACATATTTCCCTATTAAGACTGCTTTCATTGCATCTCACAGATTACACAGTATGTTGTTTCTATATTTTCACTGAATTGTAGGTATTGTTTTATTTCTTCTTTAATTTCATCTGGAGCCCACTGGTTGTTCAAAAGGCTATTATTTAATTTCCATGTATTTATGCAGGTTTTACAATTTCTTTTGCCATTAATTTCCAATTTCAGTGCACTATGGTCAGATATTATGCATGGTATGATTTCAATACCTTTGCATTTACTTAAGAATGTTTTATTGTATAATATATAGTCTATTTTGGAGAATGTCCCATGTGCAGCTGAGAAGAATGTGTATTCTGATGTAGTTGGGTGGAACACTCTGTAAACATGTACTAAGTCCAGTTGCTCATGAGTATGATTCAATTCTGTTATTTCTTTGCTGACTTTTTGTTGAGTTCATCTATCTCTTTGTGACAATGGGCAGTTAAGATCTCCTGTTATAATTGTGTTCTTGTGTATTTGGTTTTTCATGTCCATTAGTATCTGTCTTATATAGTTGGGTGCTCCTGCATTTGGCACATATATATTTATAATTGTTAGCTCGTCCTCTTGAATTTTACCTCTAACAAGTATGTAATGACTTTCTCTATCTCTTTTAATCATTTTAGGTTTGAAGTTCACGTTGTCTGCAAATAGAATAGCTACCCCTGCTTTTTTCTGAGTTCCTGTTGCATGGAATACTGTTTTCCATCCTTTAACTTTTAATCTATGAGTTTCCTTTGGGTTGGATTTTTTTCTTGCATACAGCATATTGTGGGGTCCTGTTTCTTGATCCATTCTGTCAATCTATTTCTTTCTATAGGTGAATTTAGGCCTTTTGTATTTATGGATATCACTGATATGTACTGGCTCAACTTTGCCATATATGCTCCAGTTGTTTCTTTCTGCTTTTCCTCTTATTTAATTGCTTATCTTACCTGGTAGTTTCTTTCTGTTGTTGTTTTGGAGATTGTGGTCATTTTTATCTCTGTCTAGTATGTCTTTCAGTACTCTTTCTAGGGTTGGTTTGGTGGACATGAATTTCTTCAGTTGTTCTTTGTCATGGAAGTATCTTGTTTCTCCATTGAATTTGAATGAAAGTTTTGCTGGGTATATCAGTCTGGGTTGAAGGTTGTTTTCTTTCAGGGCTTGAAATACCTCACTCCAAGCTCTTCTTGACTTGAAGGTTTGTGCTGAAAAGTCTACCGTGATTCTAATGGGTTTTCCTTGATAGGTGAGTTGTGACTTTTCTCTGATAGCTTTTAACATTCTGTTTTTATGCTGTATGTCTGAAATCTTAATTATTATGTGTCTGGGTGTGGATTTATGTTGATTGTGACTGTTTGGTGTTCTATATGCCTCACTTATCTGCATATCAGATTCTTTCCCCATGTTTGGGAAATTTTCTGCTACTATTTCTGTAAATGCTTTACATATGTCACTTGCCTGGACTCCTGTATCTTTGCTAATGCCCATTATTCTTATATTGTTGCTCTTGGCATCACCATGAAGCTTCTGGATTGTCATTTCTTGCTGCTTTATTATTTTTAAAAGTTCTATCCTTTCCTGATCACTAACTGTGATCCTGTCCTCAAGATCTGAAATCCTATCCTCAGTTTCCTTTAGGCGGTTTTGCATGCTTTCAATAGAATTTTTTGTTTCTTGGATGTCTCTTTGACTTTGTTTCATGAATTCTACTTGTTTTCTATATTGTTCATTCAAAGTTTCAATCAGTTTCCCGTGCTCATATACTTTTTTCTCTAGTTCTTCTTTAGCTGCATTCAACAACTCCTTTACTAAAGTTGTTATTTCTATCTTTACATGGGAGACTACTTTTAATTTGATTTCCTCTATAGACTGATGCAGTTGTTTTTTTTATTTCACTCACTATCTTTTCAGAGATTCCCTGTGTGTTACTTTTGGGGTTCTCTACTTCAATGTCTCCTATATTTGCTTCTGGTGAACTGTATGTTTGAGACTGCATTTTGCTTTTACGTTTTGTCATTTTCACTCTTTCTGGTGTTTTCTATGTGTAGGAGGGGATCACACACACTCTTTTCAGACACACCAAAGTATTACAGTTAGTTGGAGGGGTTTTACTACTGGCCCTACTTATCCCCTGTACACCTCTATTTTAGGGGCATTCTCATCACACTGATACAGTCAACCTGCTGTAGTCCAAGGTTCTCCACCTAGGAACAAATTTCCAAATTTTCTCACACTAACTGGATCCCACTGATTTCCAGGTGGGAGGCCGGGCCCAGCTGAAGCGGTCCAGGGCAGTTTTCAGTCTTGGGCGGGCCTCCTTGATGCTCCCGGTGGCAGGGTGGGCCCACGGTGGAGGTTCCAGGAAGCCTACTCCTGAGGCAGGCTTCCACTGAGTTCCCAGTGGCAAGGCAGGTCCACAGTGGAGGTTCTGGGCAGCCTACCCCTGAGGTGGGCTTCTGCTGATTTCAAAATATTGCCTTCTTTATAAAAATATTTTTGTCACTTTCAAATCTGTAAAAATTTAAGAAATTGTGGAATTCTTTTAATTGAGTATCTCTCATTTATAAGATTAAAGTGAAAGGATCCAACTGAGTGGTGACATGATAGAGAGCCTCTCTGAAAAAAATCCAATTCAGATGCTGGAATCTGACAACATGGAGAAATCCAGACAAAAGGAGTGGAATTCTCATGACCCAGGAAGAAACTGAGGAAAAAGAAAAAAAAAAGAAAGAAGAAGAATCGGGGATGGAAGGCTGGAGCTAGGTAAGCTCCAGTCGCTGTACCGGGTGCATCTTAGAGTCAGGCAACTCACGATCGAGTGGAGGTCATGGCCCTGCTGAGAGCAGGGATTGGTGAGTTCAAGACCCTTGGCTAGAGGAGGCACTGCAGCAGGGAGTGGAAACAGCATGTTGAACTGTGCAAACTTTGGTGAGTGATGGGAACTGGATTCCCCAGAATGGGGGGACAGGCTAGATGACATTTTGGAGTTGGGCAGGGCTGGCTTGAATCAAAACCCAAGGCAGAGTCAGTCAGCAGCTCGTGTTCCAAAACAGATTGGTGGGATCTGCTTGGGCTGGGCCAGGCTCCTGGTTGAAACCCAATAGCTGGGGACAAGGCTGTCCTGAGCCTGTGGCATGCCCAGGCAACACACAAACTTGCTGAAACATCCACTGGTTAACTGACATGGGGGGAGGGGCCAGCTCACAGTGTGCACATCGTAGATCAGCAGCAAACTGGGGGAGTGGCACCTCCCTTGCCAGTGCACTGCAGAAAAACTTTAAGCAATACAAAAGGCCCAGAGAGCTCCACCACCCACCCATCTGAAGGGGGCTGGAAACATGACAAGACAGAGAAACAGCAAAAGGCCTCCAACTGATGAACCAAGGAAAGTGAGTCCAGTAGAGGTAAATGCAGAGAAGGTTGAGGGCAGCAAATCTGTAATATCAGACATAGCCTCATCAAAATTAAGAAATACTTCCATGACCTCATCAATGAATTTAAATCTGAAATTCTAACTCAGGTGAAGCAAGCTATAAAAAGATTAATAAAAGAAATACTGGGTGATCCTCAAGTACACACAAATAAAAGAATGGAGGAAATCAGAAAAAGGAGAGAAGCCTTTGAAGAAGAATATAAACAAAATCTAGAATACATGAAACAGATAAAAAAGAATATCAGAAAATTAAAAATTCCATTGAAAGCTGGCAAAACATTTTAACAGAAACTAAAGACAAACTTTCAAAACTTGAAGATAGATTTGCAATGTATGATTGAAAGGAGAATCTCTTAAAAAAACAAGGAACCAGGAAGCAACAATACAAAGGCTAGAAGATGACAAGAGGATTTATAACTTAAGAATAAAATATGTGAATGAAGATTCAGCAACAAATACAAATGAAATAAAAAGTTTATTCACAGAAATAATTGAGGAAAACTTCACAAACATAGGTAACAGAAGTGAAGTTTAGATAAATGAGGCATATAGAACTCCAGCCAGCTACAACCCAAACAGATCTACACCCAGACATATAATAATCAGGATCCCAGAAATGCATCACAAGAACAGAATATTAAAAGAAACAGAGAAAAGAAACAGATTGCCTATAAAGGAAAACTCATCAAAATCACAGCAGACTTCTCAATGCAAACCATCAAATCAAGAAAAACTTGGAGTGAAATATTCCAAGCCCTGAAAGAATATAACCTCCAACCCAGAATGATGTACCCTGCAAAACTGTCTCTCAAAATTAATGGAGAGACAATATATTTCCACAACAAAGAGGAACTGGGGGAGTTTGTGACCACCAATCCAACCCTCCAAAGAATATTGAAGGGCATTCTAGAGAGAGAGAAGAAAATTGCCCAGGTTCTAGGAACAATGGCAGAAAGGCCTCAAAGAAAACGGAAGACAGTGGAATGAAGGAGAAAAGTAAACAAACAACAATGACCGAAAAATAGCATAGCAGAGATAAGACAGAGAATATTGGTTGTATCACTATTTTATCTTGACTAATTTTATTTGAATCTGGTATGCTTGAGAGTATCAAGTCTGGGAGTAGGGGCAACTACTCTGGGGATGGCAGGATTCAATAGGATACCCATTCTGGTTTGATTATTAACTGCCTTTGAAGTCCTATAATGTCTCCAATGTTTAGATTTTATTGATAGTGTAATGCAATGCTAAGTTTAACTATACTATGTTTGACGATATAGACAATTTTATTGAAAATAACAAGAGACATCATAGTAACTACTGTAGATCACCTAGTATTGTGGTTTCATATGTCCTTTTCATTTCGTGTTTCTCTAGGAGTTTGTATTGTTGACTTGTTTTGATCTGTTTCTCCCTGTAACACAGAAAGGCTAGGTATACATGTGAGAGACTTACACATGTGTAGAACTTCTAAGTAGTTTAAGAGAATGGACTAGAGTTATTGTAAAGAAAAAAGAGAGGAAAAGAAAGTATTTTAACTGCATGTATGTTTGAGTGTGTGGGATTGATAACCATGTTGCTATGTTTTTGTTGGATAGATGAACAAAACTGGTTGCAGTCTCACTGTTTGGATGTCCACTATGTAGGCTTTATTTTTGTAACTTGAACAACTACTTCTAAGAGGAAAATAAGTAATTATCAACTAGTGATTTCTTACAATTTACCACTTCTGTTTTTGAAATTTTGTATTATTTCTACCCTCTTTCTGTCTCAATTATTTTCTTTAAATAAAAAAAGAAAAAAAAAAAGAACTTTCAACTTTTTCCCATAATGTTGGTATATTATATGCAACCTTTGTTAGGATGAGGTCTGTTTCTATTGTTCTTAAGTTGAAAGCTATTAATAATCAAAATATATTGAATTTTATCACATGCATTTTCTGAATTTATTAAGGTGATCATTGCTTTCTTCCCTTCAATCTCATCATAAGGCATATAAAATTTATTTATCTATGCCTTTGAATAATCTTTATATCTTTAGGATGAAACTCATGTGGCCAAAGTGAATAAATCTCACACTGTACTATTAGATTCAGTGTGCTAATATGTAATTGAGGACTTTTGCATGTATTTTGTCAAACACATTGGCCCCAAATTTTATTGTATATTTATTTCTAATCATTTTCCCAATACTAATTTATAACATTTGAGAACAAGGTCAATTTATGAGACTCAAAATATTTTTCAGATCAGACCTTAATACAAAAATGGATTTGAAAGTTTTCTAAGAACAGAATTTAAAATCGTCCTTTCAACTATAAATTCCCTGGTTTACCTCAGAATTGTGAAAATTATTGTTGAAAATCTTCTCATTTTTCTTCTAGATAAGTTTGAAAACACACAGAATCAGGTCACTGGTTTCTTAATTTATATAAGCTTATTTATTCTTCACATTTTTAAAAAATCATGCAAATTCTCACAGCTCTTGAAATAAGTTATTCTATGTTCTATATTGAATGAAGATATCCTGTTGCATAGAAATTCTCCCTTTTATAACACCCACTTTCGGAGCTGTGAAGAAAAATGAACCTTTTTCTACTGGTGGTAGGAAAGTAGACTGGTGCGGCCATTGTGGAAATCAGTGTGAAGATTCTAAAACTAGGATTAAAGGCCCCATTTGGCCCAGCTCTGCCCCTTCTTTGTATCTTCTCAGGAGAATTAAAAGCTTTATACCACAGTAAAATATGTGCAAACATGTTTATAACAGCAAAATTTGTAATAATTAAATTTTAGCAACAGCCAAATGCCCATCAACTGAGGATTTGTCTTGGTTACTTTTTCTCATTGCTGAGACAAAATACATGATGCCCAAAATAAAGGAAGGGGAGGTTTATTTAGGTTACAATTTTTGGAGGTTTCGGTCCACGCTCATCTGGCTCCAAGACAGGTGACATGGCTGAGGACCAACGGTTCATGGCTGTGACAGGTATCAAAGGTGACAAGAGGAAAAAGAAAAAAATCACACTTCCTTTCCTCCTTTGTATTGTGTACTATCTATTCACATCTGGATA
The DNA here is from genome assembly GCA_004027455.1 of Hydrochoerus hydrochaeris. Classification (NCBI taxonomy): domain Eukaryota; kingdom Metazoa; phylum Chordata; class Mammalia; order Rodentia; family Hydrochaeridae; genus Hydrochoerus; species Hydrochoerus hydrochaeris. The sequence continues at coordinate 26,996 of PVLA01004610.1, forward strand.
GGTGCAACACTCACACCACCAATCCCAGCACTAGGCAGTGAATCAGTGACCAATGCTACATTCAGCTGCCTTCAGCAGGTCTGCCTCCCATGACTGCATGAGGCTTTGAGAGGACATCCAAACACAAACCATAACTGGAGTGGATAAAAAGGTGTGGTTTTGTAATGTCATGGAGTACTACTCAGCCATAAAGAAGGATAAGCTCAGTACTTTTATAGGTAAATGAAAGCAACCTGAGACCATATTCATTAGGGAAATAAATCAGACTCACATGCGTAAACATCATATAGTCTCACCAGTAAGAAAAACTGAACAAGTAAATAGGTCCCAAAAATATACAATAGATATTGTGAATTGGGGAGTAATTGTTTAAAAGAAAAGGCAAACTTAGATGGAGGAAAGGGGAAAGGAAGGAAGGGAAAAGGAAAAAGAAATATATATATATATAATAGCTAAAACAAATATATTGCTACTTTCTCTTAGTTCATTGAGTAGAAAAGTTGTTTGGACAATACCTCATGCTTAAATCTTATACCCTGAGTAACTACTCTAAAGATAGCAATATGAAATATTTTAATTATTGTTACTCTCCTATTATCCTGTTTTGAAATTCTGTTTTTTCTTCTTTTCATAATAAAAAATAAAATCTCCGTTTTTATTGTTAATAACATTTTCATGATATTTAACACGTTTTCCAATCCAAGATCACATAATAACACTGCTTCATACATTTCATATGCTTCATACTAAAGTCACACATCTTTCTTTACAATATGTGAAACTATTTCACATATTATACTGATTTTTTTGTTGACATCTTCAGTCCTTGAAAAAAGGTAGCAGAAAAGAACAAATGGTAAATTATGGCAGTTCTTTCTGTTTAATTTACAGAGCAATCAACTGAGGAATTGGCTTCTTTCTTTGAAAATTAGTATTAATTACCTTTTTTGTGTGAGGCAGTGGAACAGTCAGAAATATAATATGTAATAAAATGAAAACGATCCCCATTCTCAATCATTTAGTAATTCTTCAGTGACCAAAACTATACACTTAAAAATGGTGCATGTTTGTGTACATGTGTCATATTAATTCTTTATGATATTGAATGAAATGTAAATTATTTTGCATCAAAATTGGCTTTTCATTGGTTAAATTGTATTTTGCTTACCCAAATGTCCTAGGAAAAAGGAAGGAGCTATCTGAATAACAAGAATAAAAGGATATTCAGAGCTGACATCCCATTTTCAAAAGATGTTTGAGTAGCCATAAAAATTTAACTCACGTTTAACTCCGTTTTATTTGATAAACAAATATCTAGCTTGTGAAATGCAATTACAGTAAGAACTATCATTCACATTTTAGAAATTGGTTGTGTATACAAATATGACATGAATCTAGTAAATATGTCATCTGTATAAGTTTTCTTTTTGTTCCATTTGTTTTCTAATCTATTTTTGTTCAGCCTATAGTACCTTAAATTAAGTAATATATAGAATTGTCTTCTGCCTTTTACATATTTGATAATATATATTTTATATTTATCTATATGTGTTTATGTTTTAAAAGGAGACATTACTTATGGAATTGTGAAAGAAAACACTTTGAGATAAACTACAAATTCTTTTCTATGCTTTCTAGTAGCTTTCGGGAAATAAAGGAAATTTCCAGACCACAGACGAGAACTATGAGATGAATTGAGAAAGTAAGGACATGTGAAATTCTAGATCGGAGTGAAAATGATTACCTGCAGCAGCAATTTAATTCAGACATTAAGCATTTAAAAAGCTGTAAATTAAGTTAGTTAATTTCCTGAAAATCTAAGGCTAATCCAAATATTCTGGAAAGCAAGTGAAATATGTTCTCCCTATTTAGGACTTCCGTTTACCAAGTCTAGTTACATATAAATGGTAAACAGGAGTCTCAAATACACTAAACATAGCCACAAGCAAATTTAGAAGGGAGAAAGTATTTTTAAAATAATATATGAATAGTATATCAGTGAAATAAGAAAAGCAATGGAAATAAAACCTGATTTTTTAAGAAGATTCATGAAAATAAGCCTTAGGCAAGCTAATTATGAAAGAAAAGAAACAAAAAGCAAACAAAACAAAACAAACAAACAAAAATAAAAAATAAAATAAAAACCAGCATCAGAAAGGAAAACTAAGGCATCATTACTGATTCAATGAATTCCAAAAGAAAATAAAACATGTTCATATACTTCATAGCAGACTGGGTCAATTCCTTGGAAAAAAATGAAAAAAGTGACCAAATTTCAAAGATAAAGAGATAATTTCTCCTATTCCTATAGGAGAGATTGAAGCAATATTTAAGAACCTTCCAAAAATGAATAACCCCAGATCCACATAAGTTTTATTGGTGGATTTCACCTAACATTTTAAAAACTTTCTTTGGCTTACTCCAGAAACAGAAGCAGGGAAAATATTTCCCCATTCTCTAAATCCATCATTAAACAAAGTGAAAAGTATGTAAAGACATTTTAAGACAGAAAAGCTACCAGTGATTTTTGCTTGTGATTCTGGGAATGTAGTAAAAACTTTGTCAAGGTTAAGCTACTTTGCTGTTTTCTTCTAGTAGCTTTCTGATTTTCCATTTAAGCCTTTAATCGATTTTGAATTGCTGTTGCTGTTGTTTAACATGATGCGATATAAGATTTAAATTCAATGCCATACTACTCTGATCACGAGGAAAGATCAAAATATATGGTAAGTGTTTAAAGAGGTTTTCAGAGTCAGGGACGTAGCTCAGGGGCATAAGCACCTGCCTGGCAAGCATAAGGTCCTGAGTTCGATGTCTGCTACCAAAAAATAAAAGAGGTATTACAGTAAAACACAAATTGCCATGAATCCCCTGCAAAATCCTCCCTCCCCTCACTACGACACACTTTAGCCATCATTCTTGCCATTTTATGATGCAGTTCTGGAGGTCCTCTTTGTGAGTGGCTTAATGAAATATTAATAAAAAACATGCAGAAAGCAGCTGCTAGGTCTCATTCGTGAGAAAGGCAGGCCCATGAAACCATAAAGGTGGGTCCTCATCCATGGTAGACCTTGTATCTGACACCATGTGCACTCTGGCTCTTTCACAAAGTCAGAATAAGTACGAAAGGTAGACATTTTTATTCAGTTCACAACAGTGGACCAACTAAAGACACTCCTGGAAAAGGATTTCAGAGCTGCTTCAGCAAGGGGAAAAAGGGATGGGATGAGTGTGTTTAAAGTGAGGGAAAGTATCTTTGCTTTTCTTTGTTACTAAGAATCAAAGGAAAATATCTTGAGGGGAAAGGACAATGTGTTTTTTACTGTGATGTTATGTTTTTTAGTTTCAAGATTCACTGTATTTCCCGATCACACCACATATTAATTATTCATAGTGGGTCTGGAGTTCATAGTAGTGATATAGCTCCAGCTTCATTCTTGCTTAAAAGTGCTTGGACTATGTGAATCTTTTGTGATTACACATAAAAAAGTGGGGTTTTTTTTTCATGTTTCTGTGTAAAATTGCACTGGGATTTTGATCAGGAGTGTGTTGCATCTCTGGATAGCTTTGGGTATTATGGGGATTTTAATGTGGTTAGATTAGTAACTAACTTCATTAGTAAGTTTTCTTTGATATTATCATGAGTGAGGTTGTTTTGACTTGTTTTTCAGCCGGCTCATTGTCATTGAAGATATTGTTTTTGAGATAAGATTTCACTATGTAGCCCATGGTACCCTCACATTTGCAATGATACTTGTGGGTCAGCCTCCCAAGTGCTATGATTATAGGTGGATGTTACCATGCCTAGACTAAAGTTACTAATTTTTGCAAATTGATTTTGCATTTTGGAACTTTATGGAATTTATTTATTAGTTCTAACAGGGTTTTGTGGAATCTAGGATTCTTTATACATAAGATTGTGTCTTGGGGAAGCGGGAAGTGGAAAATCTACCATCTTTAATATGGAGAGCTTTTTTCTCCTAATGTCTGACTGCCCTGGCAAGAATTCAAAATAGCCATTTCTCAAAAGAAAACATGAAAATGGCTAACATGTATATGAGAAAAATGTTCAAAATTGTTAATCATTTGAAAATATGAATTAAACCCATACATGACTTCATATGGGTGAAAGTGAAATTTATTCAGAAATAAAAGATCAAAAATGTTGGTAAGAATATAGAAAAACAACTACTCTGGTACACTGTCAATAAGAAAATGAACTGGAGTATTTATTTTGTATCATAGGGATGTTCCTCTAAAATGTAAATATAGAATTACCATATGATCTAGCAATACCGCTATTTAGTATATATGTAAAGGAAATTAAATCAATGTATAAAATACCTGCAAAACAATAGTTATTACACTATTATTTTCAATAACCAAGAAATGTGAACAGCCAAAGTATCCATCAACTAATTAATGAGTCAAGAAAATTTTTACATATGTACCATGGGGTATTACTGTGTCATAAAATGAATGAAATTTTTTCATATGTAACAACATAGGTGGAATTGTTACAAGTAACTGAGTTGGTTAGAAATATTACAGGCAGTCAGACAGTGCTGAGCCCTCAAAGGAGCCAGTACAGAACACTAGATAGCCTGCAGCCTTGGAGGAGACAGACACCTCTGCTGAGAGCCAGATTTCAAGACAAAAGACAAAATAAATGCAACCACAGCAATAGTATAAACATCAGAGATTGATATTCTACATAGATATGGATCACCTTGAGAAAGCCAGGAGTCACCATCCCAACCCCCTTAAAGAACAGAGTCACTGTTCTTTAAGCATGTCTGCTTACTACATGACATGCTTCCATATTTACTTGAACAATTAATCTTATTGGTTTACTATGCTTCTGTCCCACCTTGTGCCTGTCTGCTTTGTGAGTTCCCATGTTTTTCCTATCTTGGACCCATCTTACCTTGTGGTTTTACTCTATAAAAGTCCTTAGAAAAGAGAGAGTCTGGCAATCAACTTAGGAACACTTCTGCCTCTCTCCCAGACAGAAGCTTTATTTCTCTCAATAAATATACTCTCCCCTTAACCTCCCTTGTTCCTAAAATTAATTCTTCAATTTTTTATTTTTTTATTTTTTATTTTAAAGAGACTAAAACAAAACAAAACAAAATGGAACAGAACAAAGCAAATCAGACTAGAACAAAGCAAGCAACACAGGAATTCAAAACAGACCACGGGACATCAACAGTGGCTATCATAATGTCTCTTGTTTTCTTCATATTAGTTGTCCATACCTTCACACACAATACAAACAAAACAAAACAAAATCAATCAAAACAAAACAATTAAAGCACTGTGGCACTTCAAAACAAGACAATAGGAACCAAAAAAAAATGGTTACTATAATATCTCTTGTTCTCTTCAAAATAGTGTCCATATCTTCATACAAAAAGAAATCAAACAATAGAAAATTGACTAAAACCAATCAAAACAGAAGAATGAAAGCATTACAGGATTTCAAAATCAGATAACAGGAAATGAACAACGGTTACGATAATGTCTCATTTTCTTCAAAATAGCCACTCATACCATCATACATAATAAAATCAAAACAAAACAGAATAAAACCAATTAAACAAAAGAATGAAAACAAGATAATAGGAAACCAACCATGATTACCATAATATACCCCATTATGTTCAAAATAGCTGCTCATGTCATCAGACACAGTAAAATCTAAAGAAAACAAGACAGAACAGAATCAAACCCAGCAAAATTGTGGAAACATTACAAGAGTTCAAGACAAGACAATAAGAAATTGGTATCAGTTACCACCTTCCCCTCCTCGGTGTTTCTTCCCCTATCACTTTTAAAGTATCTATTGTGTTTTTGGATTCCACTAACTCCTTCTGTATTTTATGCTAATGTTTACTTGTATAAGTTCAAACTCTTCCACCCGTGAACATGACCTCCAGTTGCAACCATTTACCTATAAATCCTCGAGATTATTCTACTTTATAGCTGGGTAGATTTCCACTTTATGAAAATACCATCTCTTTCTTATCCATTCTGTGGTTGATGGGCAAGTTACCACGACTTTTCCTTTAGTCTCCTGTCACATGGAACAATTGTTTTCTCCCCATTGATTTTCAGTCTATGTATTTCCTTTCCAGTAATTGTGTTTCTCATATACAAAATATATCGATGGATCTTGTTTCTTGATCCACTCTCCCTGTGTTTCTTTTTTATTGCTGACCTGAGACCATCTATGTTAATGGTTACAACCACCATACATTGGTTCGTCTCTGCCCTGCTGTCCTCCTGTTGTTGGCCCCCTTCATTCAGTTGCCTGTCCTGCTTGGTGACCCTGCTCTTCTGCTGTGCCTGGAACCATGATCATCTTTATGTCTCTCTAGAATATCCTTCAGCTCTCTCTCTGTAGGGTTGGTTTGGTGGTCATGAATTACTTCAGTTGCTCTTTATCATGGAAGTATCTTATTTTTCCATCAATTTTGAAAGATAGTTTTGCAGGGTACATCAATCTGGGTTGGAAGTTGTTTTCTTTCAGAATTTGAAACACTTCACTCCAAACTCATCTTGACTTGATGGTTTGTGTTGACAAGTCTGCCATGATTCTGATGGGTTTTCCTTTATGGGTGACCTGTTTCTTTTCTCTAACAGCTTTTAATGTTATATTCTTGTGCTGAATTTCTTGAATCTTGATTATTATGTGTCTGGGTATAGATGTACTTTGGTTATGGCTAGATGGAGTTCTACATGCCTCACTTGTCTGTATACCAGATCCTTTCCCCATGTTTGGGAAGTTTTCTGCTATTATTTCTATAAATAAACTTTTTATTTCATTTATGTTGACCCCTGCTTCTTCACCCATACCAATCACTCTTAAATTATTTCTCTTTGCATCATCTTGCAGCCATTGAATTGCTATTTACTGGCTCCTCATTATTTTTAAAAGATCTTTCCTTTCACAATCACTAGCTGCAATCCTGTCTTCAAGGTCTGAAAGTCTATCTTCAGTCTCTTTCAAGTAGTTTTGCCAGCTTTCAATTGTCTTTTTAATTTCCTGCATATTTTTTGAATCTGTTTCATGCATTGTAGTTCCTTTCTATATTGTTCATTCAAGGATTCCATCATGTTCGTATGTTCCTCTTTTTTATCTGTCTTCTTTAGATATGATGAGTAATTCTTTCATTATGTTTTTCAGTTCTTCTTTTACTTAGACATTATTTATGATCTGATTATTTTACAGTCTCATGTCTCATGAGACTTGAAGTTGTTTCTTTACTTCAGTTGCTACCCTCTCAGAGATTTCAGGTGTGTGACTTCCATTTTCTTCTATGACTGTATTTCCCAGACTTATTTTTTGTGAACTGGAGGTATGAGATTGCCTTTTGCTCCTTTGTCTTGACATTCTCCTGGGTTCCTTCCAGCAAGCTGATTGTGGGGTCCCAGGACCTTCCCACTTTGGCTGTCCCTCTTTGGGGCAGGAGAATGGGACAGGCACCTGGGTTCCTCTGGCCCTGGGTTTACGGGGAGGTAGCGGGGCATGGAGCGGGCTTCTCCAGACCTGTGCAGCTACACTGGAGCTTCCCCAGTGGCCAGGGGTGCATGGGGGTGGACTGCTTCTCTCATCTACACTGGGACTCCCATGATGGTGGCAGGCACACAGAGTGTGTTTGCCTGATTCTTCTGGTGATTGATGGCTGCCCAAAGGAAGCAAGAGCCTCCAGTGGTGGCCTGTGGATGAAGTGAAAGGGGGCTTATCTGGGCGCATGTCCATGGCTGCCTGTAGGAAGCAAGTGTTCTACTGTTGGTGGCCCAGCAGGTGGAGGTGGATCTGCTAGCTCTCTCCGTCCACACTGGCTGTCCACAGTAATGAGGCTTCTTCAATTTTAGAGAACACAAACTCATACCAGACACCTAGTAGACTGGGAATTTCATTCCCCTACGTCAGAATTGGATATTATTATATCTGAGTGAAATAAAAAAGTACTGCACAATCTCATATATATGTATAATCTAAAACATCTGATAGTGATAAATGTTAGAGTTTTCCGGTGCAATAGAGAAGAAAAAATAAAGAATGTGTTTACAAGGATGTGGAAAAGAGCACACAATCTGTAGCAGTTGGGCTGTCTCCTTCGACTGGATACAGAGACAGAGGGTTATATGACCTCTGATTGGAAGTGGCACATGGGGAAGACATTGATATGTGAGGAAATGGTTGGAACTTTCTTCATGTGCAAATGAGATAGGGAATTGCAATTAGGGATGAAGAAGAAGTAAGTGGTAAGCGTTTTCACTTTGGCCTTCCACCACATTAGACCACCACCATAATTGTGCAGTAATTTATTCTAGAGCGAAAGACTTTGAATAAAAGTGACAAGAGAAGTTGAGACTATAATCGTGGTAGTGGGGTAGAAGAAAAGAGGGATGGAAAATGTTGACCAATATGTATTTAGTTAAGACATTCTGTTGTTAATGCATAATGGGATAACTATAGCTAATAATAATGTATTTTGCATTTCAAAGAGCTAGAAAAAAGTTTACTGAATATTCTTACTGATTTAGGGATGATTTAGGACCTCCAAATAATCCAAACAATATTAGAGAATATAACTCCTGACCTACTAGATGTCTAGTATTCTCTGAACACAAGTTTGTACTCTCTGAAATTGAAGAACCAATTCTAGGAACAAAGGAAGGGAAGAGTGGGGAATATTTAATGAGAGAAAGAAAGCTTCTGTCTGAGAGAGACTAAGTGGTCCTGAGTAGGTGACCCTGGGGACTCTGCTTCTCCAGAGTTTTATAGAGCAACTCCATGAGGTGAGGCAGGTATACAGCAGAATAAAACTATAATCAACTAATAAGATTACAAGTATAGTCACTTAGGTAACTTTGATCCAATGGGTAATCACCAAACAAGTATGTAGTGGCTCAGCCAGTAAAAATACAAATATAGTCACGTAGGTAATATTGATTACATGGGACTCAAATAGGAAGCAAGTCACTTAGCAAATGTGGGTGGGCCCAACCGGAACAGGGACTTTTCCTGAAAGGGAGGTTTTACTCTCCACCCACAGCGATTGATGCCTGTTTAGAATATCAATCACTGCTCTTCATCCCTAGGGTGCAGTCATTTCTCTATCCTGAGACCTGACCTTCAAAGAATGAGCCTCCAGCCACAGTTGTCTTTCGTACTGACCTTTTCTGAGGGCCAGTCCTGCCTGATTGCATATAATATTTTTAAATAACTTAGCTGTCTATAATCTTAACACAAAGAAATGATGAATGTTAGAGGACATAGGTGTAACACACGGCAGGAGTGTTGGTGAGAGGTCAGCAGAGACCACTTGGCTTGTGTAAATGCAACATGGCATGGAATTTATTGTGCCTAGGTGCAGGCAAACAGAATGATAAGGGTGTCTGTGTGGAACACAGAGAAGTGCATCTCTTTTATAGATATGGAAAGAAGGCAGGGGACAGTAGGTGGTTAGATTTTAATAATGCTGTGTGGTCAAGTCCTATGGCTGTCTTGCACCTCAGTGACAAAGTCCTTAAAGTGTCCAGTGTAAATTTTTGGGTGGCTCCTGAGATCCCCAGATATGTTCAGATGTCCTGAGACCTGTAAAATTCCTTGTCCTGTCTAATCTTCTTTCTGACATGCCTGGCTTGCTGACCACAGCTGGCTGTGGTGTTGATCTGAGCTCTCTGCTGTGCATAGTGCTTCTGCTGGCAGGCGGGTTGGGAGCTGGGAGAGTCAGGTCTGCCTTGAGCCTCACAGTAGGTATACATGATGGGTTCTGCTCATATGGGATTCTGCCAGACTTAGGGTGGTGCCTGCCTGCCATGGTGCTGGGCCCTAAGAGGACAGCCTGTCCTTCCCATACTAACTTCCTTATTCTTCCAAGCCCAAAACAAACTTCCTGCTCCTCTTTTCTACACATGCCAAAGATACTCCAATCCTCTCCTGACACCACGATCCAGAATGCACCCCAACCCAACTCCATAAAAACTGTTCCCCAGCTTTTCCTGTTTGAGGGTCCTTACAATCTCCAGCATCTCTCTCTCTTGCTGACAATAAAGGCTTTTTCTTATCTCTGTTTTTGTCTCTCAACTGCCATGAAAAACGTAACATACTTAATCTGATTTTAATGTTATACACTACATACATTTATGACAACATCACAGATTATTTTATGTATGTATGCATTTTAAGGTTTTATTTTATTAAAGTTTAATGAACAACAATCAGAAATCATGTAACTGTGAATGCAAATAAACTTTGATGTCAGTTATCCCAAAGGAACCTGGGTTAAAGCAGAAGGGCTTTTTCTATACTTCATTGAAACTTTTAAGACTCTTTGGCCTCTAATGTAAAAAAAAAAATTAATAAATAAAATATAAGTGCAAGTAGCTAACACATCTAACCCTTTGCCTAGAATTGTTACTATTTGTCTGTTTTGGCTAACCCAGTCAGGTTAGCCAAAAGTGGGTCTGAGTTTATTCTTTTTTTTACAAAATAAGGAAACTGAATCTCAGGGATTTTCCTCATGATCCCAAAGTTAGGAAGTATCAGGATTTAGATATGAACATGGACAAGAACATCACAATTCTCAAATCTTATGTACAACAAGAAGAGGAAGGAGGGCTATTCAGAAGGTAAGGCCAGGCAGAGCCCACTAAAAATCTTGTATTTTTGCACATGGAAAAGTTCTAGGTGCAAATTCTAGGCAGTGTGTATTTTCCGGGATGAGAACAGTATTCCCTCCTCTTCTCATTTTATGAGTGAAAGTTTCTGCCTTAGTAACATTTATTCAATATTGTGACGGTGGTTTACCACGGCTGAAGGCTAAAACAGAATAGCAGCTGATCCTTCTGAGGAACACTTCCTTCTCCGCTCGGCCCTGGTTACAACTTCTTTCTTTCCCTGTATGTGTGAAGAAAGCTCCAGTCAGACTCCAAAGTCATCCAAGCCCACCCCTTCAGCTCCTCCTCTATACATAAGTCAGTCCCCTTTGTCTCTGGCCAGAGGATTCCAGTGAACAACTGTGCCTTCCTCCCCACTTCCTAAATAAAGGCCTTTTATTTTTCTTCTTTTTTGCCTCTCTATTGTACCAGGAAACCTAACATTTTGGTGCTGTGTGACTTGGATTGGCAATGTGTGTGGCTCTTGGAGGTCACCCCTGGTTCTGAGCTCCCCTGCCTACGAGTCACCCTTCTTTTCTCTGGGATCTGCCTGTTTGCTGCTGCTAGCCTGCATCCAACACCGATCCACCTCATTCCTCACCCGTGAGCCACCTCTCAGTTTGGGGTTTCCTGTCTCAGTTTCTCAGTCCTTCAGTCTCAGAAACCCATGAGCTCGCGTTGGTAAACCTCCTGCACATCCCTTTGGACAAAGGAAAATACCTTCACACTCCTTGGGCAGGGCTACTGCCCTTAAGCCCTAAGGCAGGGCTATTACCTCCTCATTCTTTGGGACCCCCCCCACCTACTCTTGGTGATGGCCAGTGAGAGTGGGTGTTGTGGCTTTCTCTCTGTCACACCCTCAAAGCAGGTGATGACTTCTTCTGAAAAGTGTGACCCAGACTATTTTGGCCTTAGTTCTTGGCTCACATCTAATTTGGTCACTATGGGAAATCTTTACTCCCAACCTAAAAAAGACTCACCACTAGGGTGCCTGGTTTGTAATCTTGGCTCCCAAAAGATTGATCTTTTACTGCCAGGTGGCTTGGCCGGCTTACAAACTTAATGACAGCCAATGGCCTGCTGGGGGATCTTTTGATCACTCACTACTTCAAGAACTAGATGACTTCTGTCACTGCAATGGCAAATGGTCAGAAATTACATATGTTCAGGCTTTATGTAGCCTGAGGAAGCACTTGTCTCTTACTCAGTCATGAAAGGCAGCTCGGGTACTTCTGCTTGCACTGTCCCATCGAGTTCCCTCTCGTCTTCCCCACCGGATCCCTTAGACAATGTGCATCCTGTCTTGATTTTCCCTCTACTGTGCCCCCAAGCCCAAACTCCTCTGCCTTCCTGACCAGGGACTCCTGAGCTTTCTGTCTCACCTTCTTCCCTTTCCTCACCCCTAATAGTCTCTCACTCTGCCTCTACTTCCTCCTCACAATCTCTTCCTCGGTTACTTCAACCCCACCTGACACTCCACCTCTCCCTCCTCTTCTGCTCCTCCAATACCATTTCCCCACCTGCCCACCACATTTGATTTTGCATTTCTCAGCCACCTAGTAAACCACATGTGCTTGGTCACTATTTTGTGACCTTATGCTATGTGATCCTTAGCACTCATCTTGCTGTGTGAGTCACATGGAGGATTGCAGCCATCTTGCAATCTTCCACCATGTGACAGCCCGCCACCATCTTGTGACAGATCACATGGTAAATGGCTGCCATTTTGTGACTCCTCATCATATGACAAATAGTAGCCATCTTGTTGTGGGTCACATGGTGAATAGTCACCACCTTGCAGTCCCTCATCCTGTGATCAACAGCAGCCATCTTATTGCAGATCACATGGTACCCAGTTGCCTTCTTGTCCTTCTCTGTCACATGGTGACAAGTGGCCATCTTATGATCGATCACCCTGACACCTCCCACTCCACAGTCTTCTCAGCCTTAATCCCTATTTCCCCTTTGAAAGCAGGCCAGTCCTGAGGGACAAGTTCATATCCATGTTCCTTTTTCCCTCACTGACCTATCTCAGAGTAACCATAAATTAGATTCCTTTTCTGCTGACCCACAAACTTAGATTAGAGAACTTCAGTTGATAACTAACTGTTATGACGTACATTTCCAAGATGCTTATGTGATTCTAAACATCACCTCAGCTCACAAGAGAGGGCTCAATTATGACAAGCTGATCAAAAAGAAACTAGTGGTAGATGTGAATCAAATACTGCTGAGAATGACCCTAGGCCTGCTACTGTACCTGAACGGGACCCTGACTAGAATTCTTAAACTGGAAAGGGCTCTCATAAAGAACATAAGATGATTAAATGTATAATTGTAGGCCTTAACAAAATAGCTCACAAACATATTAGAACAAGCTTTCAGAACAGGTCCAAGAGACTAATGAATACCCTGCAATGTTTCTCATATGTCTCAGGGACACTCTAATTAGTTTGCTAATGTAAACGCAGACTCTCCTGAAGGGACTATTGTTATTAATTCTTATTTTATTCCCCTGCCTGCTCCTGACATTGAGACGAAGCTACAAAAGCCTGGATTTGGCCCTCAAACCCCACAGGGAGACCTTCTTGAAATGTTTTTTGGTGTTTTCAACAAAAGACATAGAACACAAGAGGAGGAAAAAGAGGCACAAAAAAAGAAACTTGCTAAATACCAAACTGATCTCTTAGCAGTGGCCCTTGGGAATTCTAAGACAGGTAAACAAAAACAAAGCGGAGCTGCCCAAGCCCCTTCCTGGAGCATGCTTCAGGTACGACAAAGAGGGACCTGGGCAAGAGAATGTTGCAATTCATGACCTCGACAGGGGCCTAGCCCCCTCTGCAACCTCGAGGGCCCCTGGAAGAATGACTGTCCTAGCTTCCAGAGAGCAGGTAAGACATCCTGCAATTCCTCGCCCTTGCAGGAGGTTTCATCACCACTAGATTCATCACTGGCTGATCTAAGACTTGCCGCTGAAGAAGACTGATGGGACTCGTGGTTCACAGCCCCCGTTAAGGTATCCTTCTCGGAGCCCTGAGTCTCACCGGAGGACTTAGATAAGACACTTTCTCTTCTTGTAGACATGGGAGCAACATATTGTGTTCTTCCTGAGTTTTCAGGCTGCCAAATCGAACCCACACACTCCGTAGTGGGTGTTGATGGCCAACCTACACAGCTTTTTCAAACAGAACCAATCCCCTGTCGGTTTCAAACACTCTTCTTCACCCATAGCTTTCTGTTAATGCCAACATGTCCGTACTCCCTTTGGGTAGGGAACTTCTCCAAACGCTTGACTTCTCCTTTTCACCTCCCTTGCTGCAGCTCCTGTTTTCCAAATGCCATCACAGCGTGCTGCCAGCCCCTCGCTTCCTCTTCCTCCTGCCCTTGTTGATCTTGTAGTCTGACACCTCCAACCCCACTCACACCTATATTAACCAATCTCAGAGATCCTTCAATTTTTCCTTGGGTTCCCCAATCACCCTAGAGCTTCCAAACATCAACAGGAACTCAAACCTTTAAGTACCTTTTGAACAACGGTTTTCTCAAACCTACCCATTCCCCCTACAATACACCCATTCTCCTGGTACTCAGCCTAATTTTTCCTATTGCCTGGTACAAGACCTGAAGGAAATCAACAGTGCTGTTACCCCAGTTCATCCAGCGGTGCCAAACCGTTACACTATGCTCTCTCATATTCCCCTTCCACCACTCATTTCATAGTCCTAGACTTTAAAGATGACTTTTTTACCATCACTACACCCTGATTATCAGGATTTCTTTGTGTTTATGAGGACTGGCCTAGACACTCTTAGGTCTCAACAAGTCACTTGGACAGTGCTTTCTCAGGGATTCAGGGAGAGTACTCATTCCTTTAACCATGCCCTTGCTACTGACCTTACAGCTCCTGACCTCAAATTCAGCACTCTCCTTCAATATGTTGATGACCTTCTCTTGTGTTCTCCATCTGACACTCTAGCCCTACTACCTAGGGCCACTTTTCAATTTTCTCTCCAACCACAGGTACAGTCTCTCCTGATAAAGTCCAAGTAGCTTCCTCAAAGGTCAAGTATCTGGGATTCACTCTCACTCTTACTACTCATTCCATCACCACAGATCACAATGTGATCCTTCAGGATCTCCAAGTGACCAAACAACAGGTCCTAGCCTTTCTGGGTTTGGCTAACTTCTTTCACCTCTGAATTCCTAACATTGCAGCTTTAGCTCAACTCCTCTGCAAAGCTCCAAAAGGCTCCTTATCAGAGCCTGTAGACCCCTTTACATCTACTTACTCCTCTTTTTATAAGCTATCAGAGGCTCTCCGAAGGGCCCCAGCCCTCCCTCTCCCAGACCCCACACAACCTTTCACTCAGTACACTACCTCTGAAGGTCACAATGCTGTAGGTGCACTGGAACACAAAGGGCGACCTTCCTTTCAAGCCTACTTGTTAAAACAGACAACACAGTACAAGGGTGGGCCCCCTGTCTTCTAGCCCCGGCAGCTGCAGCTGTACTGGCACAAGAAGACAAGAAGTTCACATTGGGACAATTTATTGCAGTACACTCATTTCATTGTCTAAATGAACTTATCACACTTCATATACTCCCTGCCCTGATGACCCCTTCTTGACTTCAGCATATCTAGTCCCCTCCCAGGATGCTTCCATCTCTGTTGCAATTGGTAGTCCTGTCCAACCAGTAACTTCGCTCTCCACCTCCAAAAAAAGAACACCCTTCTCATGACTGCACTGAGGTCCTACAGAGGACTCCCACCCCTTTTCCTCACATTAGTAGCACACATCTCTCTCTAGCCTTTGACACATGATTCACTGATGGCAGCTTGACAAACACAATCAAAAGTGAGCAAGATATGCAACCAGTAGTTAACCAGTCAAAAGTCACAGAGACAAATCCACTACGACCTGGAACATCTTCACTAAGGGCAGGACTTATGGCTCTTATACAGGCTCTTACGCTGGCAAAGGACAAGATCATAAATATATGCACCGATTCAAAGTACACATTCAGCATTTTGCCTTTCCATGCTGCCATCTGGCAAGAAAGGGGTTTTATCAATATTCAGATCTCCCATCATTCATGTACCCCTCATCCTTAAAATTGTAGAAGCATCACAACTCCCAAAATAAGCAGCAATTATGCATTTCAGGGAATACTAGAATTCCACAGACTCCGTTGCTCAAGGCAGTCCTTTGCAGATACACAAGCCAAGCTAGCTGTACAAAGGCCATATCCTTCTCATCATCTTCCACTAGTCTCAAACACCCTACCTCTGCCGAACTGCTCACCAAAACCTAGCAATAAGTTTAGATATGTAGGGTAAAATATCTTTGAATACTTAATAATTTTGCAATCTCCTTTTTGATTTTCTACCAGTATGCTAATTGTTGAAAAACTTGCTCTTAACTTCCAAAAGCCTCATTACACTCCTGCCTTATGTGTTGATCTTTTTATTAATAGCCAATGAACTTTGGCTTCTAAGAACTATGAAGACACTCAGGGCACTATTTTTAATGCCTCTAGTGGTTACTACACCTGGTGCCTGAAGGTGATTGTTCTGAATGTACGCTATGTATCTCACTCACAAGAAATTATCTGCTAAACATTCGTCAACTTATTCTTAAAATGCCTTCTGTGCCATTTTCCTTTTTTTTTCTTTTTTTTTTTTTCTTTGAGAATTGGACAAATTCTGTCTGTCATCGAAAAAGCAGACTTTAGGGAAGTCTAAGGAAAGCACAGAAAATCTATTTTTCTGCCTTCACACACATGGATGACAACTTGGCAGGGTGGAAAATGCTTGGAGCACAAAGTGTTTCTCTAAAATCTCTATACATGCTGCTAAAATCTCCTTCTAATTTCCTGAACAATACTCCACTTCATATTCAAATAGTCTCTTTTCTTCTGCTGAGAGGCTGGTAGTTTCTTTTCCTTGATCTCAAGACATTCTTTGTCCTTTTCCTAGTCAGACTGGTCTCTTGGTTTGAACAATAATCAATTTTATTGTTTTGACTTGACATGTCAACAATTAATAGGGACATGTCAAACTTTCCAAAGTTGGCTACCTCTTTGTCCGTTACTCTCTCTCTCTCTTATACTAGATTCTTAGAAAATAAAAATGTATGATTATGCAGATATCCATATGCACACTATGGATATCCATATGTATATTAGATATCCATATGTATACAGTACCCATATAGCATAAATTGGCTCAATTTGTGCTAATTTATATATGTTTAATTTTGCCTACTTTTTATGAATTAAAGAATATCACTCAAATTTTATATTTAGATTTTACCTTTTTAATTGGTTTCACTGTTTTAATTTAATTTTATGAATATTTTCATTGAATCTACTAAGATCAAAGTACAATTGCAATTTGTGGTTTTCGTTCCCCTACTCTGATCAGACGCTTTCTTTTAAAATTTTTATTTTTTATTACTATACATTTATGAAGCATAAGAAATACATTAATTACAGGGAATTGTTTCATAGACACATAGCATCTTGATTCTTTTAACCTCCACTAAGTTAGTATAGGAGGGACTGGTTAACCAAAAGCAAATATTACAAAAAACAGGCAAAAACTAGTAATCAAATTAGTAATGGCCTTTTATCAAGGCTAAGACTGGTTTCACTGATGGCAAGTTTGGCTCTCTGCAGGTTCTGCTCTAAACAGAAAAGTCACTGCACGGTTAGCTTGTAGCAGCCCTTCCTGAAGGACAGGGCGATGTGTGCTTCATGCCTGAGAGGAACACGGTGCCGCAGAGACTATTCATCTCAGAAGCAGCAAGGTCAGCCCTGAAGAGTCTGCGTTAGTGTAGACTGTGTATCTCCACTGGGGAGACAGGGAACATCAGGAAACTCAACAGAGATGAGCAAAGCATGTTTCTATTCTCTGTGGCCATACAGACTAAGCCGAGTTTCTTGATTCTTGTGTTACACACTGGTAGCTAAATCTAACCCATCAGTGGGTACAGTGTGTCTGTCCTCTTCTCATGTTTTGGTCTAATTTTTCTCTTTGTACCAAATGGTCCTTTTATATGGATACAGGCACAAAAGTGAAAGACGGAAGTAATGGTGTTTCTTGGTCTCCCCACCTGCACTCTACTCACAATTCTGTATTAGCTTCTTGGTCCTATTCCGTCACTGGAACAAATTACCTGAAACATGCCACTTGAAGGAGGAGAGATTTATTCTGTCCTGTGGTCTCATTCCTTTGTCAACCAGCACCAAGGTAGAGGAGAATGACAAATGGGGTCTGGTAGAGGAAAAGATGCTCAACCCATGGCTCCCAATGAGCAGGCAGAGAAAGGAAACACTGGAGAATTTTGAAGGACATTCTTGATCTCAGCCTTGACTGATTCTGTTGCTTTTTTTCTCCTGCTTGTAGCACGACACATAGTTCATAGTAACACTTTTGCACATCAAGTTTGTGGGTAAATTGAACTTATTATCAGCTTGCCTTTTAAAAACTACTTTCTATAAGTGAAATCTTATAGTGTGTACCATCTATTTTCTTCTAATCCATAATTAGTGAGCAATTCATGAATATTTGTTATGCGTCAATAATATTGTTCCTAATGATGTGGCTGTCATCATTTGTCCATGTTTTCATCTTGTGATGGATACTGGCTGCTTCTAGTTTGGAAATGTTGTAAAGCTTCTGAGAATAATCATGCACAAATCTTTATATGGACATATGCTTTCTTCTTCCTTGCTTTAATGCCAAAAGTCAAACAGCTTGGTCATGTGACACAAATACTTCTACACTTCAGAGAAACCAACAAAACTTTTTCAAAACGGTGGCAATACTCTTCAAAAACAATAGTACGTAAAGATTTCAGTTGTTTCACAAAAATGCTGTTATGTCATAGGTGGGGAGTTTTGAAAGTGGCTGGATTAGGGTGTGTAATTGGATTAAAGATGCAATCCTGGGATTAAGGATGTGGATAATGGAAGCCCTGTTTTGAGTGTTGTTGGTGCCAATCAGGTTTACAGCCTGGGTGGAATATAAAGGAAGAGAAGGAAGCCAGGCTTCTACTGATGCTTCTGCTGCTGCAGCTGCCTTCTGCATGTACTGCTCTGCCATGGACTGTTTCTGCTCTATGATTCTCCTCCGCATGCTGCCCTGCTCTGGAACCAGCTGATGTTTCTAGAAACTGTAAGCTACATTGAGAATTTTCTCTCTTAACTTATGGGCTTTGGGCACTTTGTTTCAGCAATGAGAAAAGCAACTAAGACAACTGCCAGTACACACTACAACTAGTCTTAAATTTTAGATGTGTTTCTAAGGTATGTAACTGTATGTTGTTGTAATTTGATTGATACTTCCTCAGTGACTAATCATGTTGGGCACCAATGCTTATAGCTGTCATTTATACTGAATTTAATGAAGCATCTGCTAGCATTTTCCCATTGCTTTAATTTTAATAATATTTTTGAAATATTTTTCAGAATCTAAATGCAAAATCTTTATTAGATAAATAATCTTATAATACATTATTTCAATGCATGACGTCTTTTCATTTCGTAATAGTGTTTATAAAGAGCAGACGATTTTAAGTATTCTAGATATACATAATATATATTTGAAGAGTTTTATATATACTATATATGCATATATTTATTTCCTCAACGTTAAAAACTTTTGTTCTGTATAGAACTTCTCAAATATATTGTGAATACACTATATATATTCATATACAGTTTATATATTTATAATATATATAGTGTATATATTCATAGGAATATATATCACACATATATTCATATATACTATATATGTAATATTTGCACAAGCATATACTATGTGTATATAGTTTTAATTTTATGGACCATGATTTTATAACAGGAAAGAAATATTAATTTAACTCAAAATAACCAAGTAGTTTTTTTTTCCTTTTAAATTTTTTTTTTTTTATTTTTAAAGAGAATAAAACAAACCAAGACAAAACAAAGCAGAACAAAGCAAATCAGAACAGGACTATGCAAGCAACATAGGACTTCAACACAAGACAAAAGGAAATCAACAGTGGCTACCATAAAGTCTCTTGTTTTCTTTGCAAAAGTTGTGCATACCTTCTTACCCAATAACATCAAACATGACAAAATAATATAAAATCAATCAAAACAAAAGAATGAAAACATTATGGGACTTCAAAAGAAGAAAATAGGAAACTAACAATGGCTAGTATAATGTCTCTTGTTTTCTTCAAAATAGCTGTCCATATCTTCACACATAATGAAATCAAATAACAGAAAATAGACTAAAACCCAGCAAGGGAAAAGAATGAAAGCATTACAGGACTTCAAAACCAGATAACAGGAAATGAACAATGGTTACTATAATATCTCATTTTCTTCAAAGCAGTCATCCATACTATCACACATAATAAAATCAAAACAAAATGGAATAAAATTATTTAACAAAAGAATGAAAGTCCTATAATGACTTCAAAACAAGATAATAGGAAACCAAACATGATTACCATAATATATCTACTCCTGTTCAAAACAGCTGCCCAAGGGCTAGGGATTTAGATCAGTTGTGTAAGCACCTGCCTGGCAAGTGTGAGATTGTGAGTTCAATTCCTACCTTTCCCCACCTTCCCCCAAAAATAGCTGCCCGTACCATCAGACACATTATTCAAGAAGTTTTTTTACTTTTAGACTTTACATTTAGGTTCAGATTTTACTTGGTACTAATTTTATTCTACTGGTTGAAATTAAGTATTAAACATGCATATCTAATTACTTAAGCACTATGTTCTTCTAAAGTTCTGCAGTTATAACAGTTGATCATGTATAAGCTACACTATCATTATTATGGTTTATGTCTAGATGTCCCCCCAAAGCCTCATGCCATCATGGGAGGTGGGTTTTTCAGAGACAACTGAATCTAGGGTTTGTGGTTGGTTCATTGTCTAATTCTGGATTGAGTCCGTAAGGGCTACATCCGCCCTAGGGGGAGTAGCCTGACTCCAGTATAAGGAGGGAAAAAAACACTTGTTTCCCCTTTTGCTTTGATTACTTTTATATGTTTCACCACCATGAACTGTTACCCCTCAAACACACCATCCTGCCTTGGAGACCACTGAGTGTGGATGAAAACCTCCTCAAACTGTGAGCTAAAAAATTCTTTCACCTTTAACACTTGGTGTTACGTATTTTGTTCCACCAACAAGAGAAAAGTAATTAAGACAGTCATGAAGTACTCCCATTTCTTTGTGTTGGTAAAATAGTAACCTACTAACACTTTATCTTGATAGTCCTTAGTTTTATTCCTGGCTCTTTGCTGTTTTAGTTCTCCTGAGTCTTTTGCATTTATATTTGACTTTTGGACTCATATTGTCATTTGTGCACATTGGGATTGAACTGAATCTATAAACCTATTGTGGAAAAGACACTTCAGCAATACTTAAACTTTTATCTCATTATTTTTCAATTTTCACAAACATTTATGACAAAATATTTCACATTGAAGCTATAAAATATATTGCTTTTTAAATTATATATTATATTGTCATTGCTAATATTTAGAAATACAGCTTATTTTGTATGTTAATTTTCATTTTTCCATCTTGCTAAACACATGTAATATCTAAAAGGTTTTCTTGCAGATTGTGCTGCATTTTATCCATATGTGATTATAATATGTGAATAAAGATTTTCCTGCCTTACTTTTGAATATGGATGTAATTTCTTCATTTTATTACTCTGACTGAAAACTCCACTACATATTCTGTAGAACTGGTAAGAGTAGACAAATTCCTTCTGTTTCTGATACAGGAAAAATCAATGTTTTTCCAGTAAGGCTGATGATACATATTGGTTTTCACTGATGTATTGTACAGAGGAAAATTCATCATATTTCTGTTTTTCTGAATGATATAAATGATGAATGTTGTGTGTCATCAACACTTTTTCCTTTTCACTCCAACTATCATGCTTTTAACTTAGGAATATGTTTGATTTGTTTGACTTTATGCATATCTTGATTGGTTGATATGAATTACATCAACTTGGCTTCTTGAAAATATGTCCAAGAATATACCATCTTTTCCTGTTTGTTAGGCTGCCTTGCTTACTTTTGTTGTTTTGTTTTTATGAAGTAAAATATGCATAACATAAAATTTACCATCCCTACCATTTTTAAGCATATATTTCTGTAATATCAAGTGCCATGACTCCATCTATATCTATATCTGTTTTCATTTTTCCCAAGTGTAACTCTGTGCCCATGTGGCACTAACTCCTCATTTCTTCTTCCCACCATCTGCAAAAGGCATCATTCTATTTTCTGTTTCTATGAATTCGACCACTGTCGAATCTCATATAAATGGAATCATACTTATTCAAGGATAAGTCACATCATTTGTCCTTCCATGATTGGCTTATTTTACCTAGTATGTTTTCATAGTCCATCCATATTGCATAGTGTGTCAGAATTCCTTTCCCTTTAAAGGATAGACAATGTTCTATTTGTACATAAAAATCATTTCATTTACACCATTAAACTATAGGTGAACATTTCGATCACTTCCGCCTTTTGGCTATTGTGACTAATGCTTCTATGATCTAAAGTGTACCAAAGGATGTGTTATATCTTGATATTTTTTTTCTCAGGCTTTTCACAACTAAGTGGGTGAGAAAATCTCTGTGGTGTTCTCTCTGTGTGTTATTTTGTCTTCCCTGGCATTGAAACTCTAGTCACTGGATCTTCCTGAACTCATAGCTACATCTCATCAATTCCAAGAATCCGCTAGACTGTCCTGGGCTCCTTTTGCTTATATCATCTCTGAAAACTCTATTTTTGTGGTAAAGGGGCTCAAACCCAGGTCTTTGTGCTGAATTGCCTCCCCTCCTCTTTTAAAAATTTATTTGAAACAGGGTATTGCTAAGTTGCTAAGTTGCCCAGGCTGGGTTCAAACTTGTAATCCTCCTGTCTCAAATTCGGAGTGCCAAGATTACTGGTGGACTGGAAACTGTTCTAGGCCAAGAAGCCAAGGAATTCAGAGGATTAACTTTAAATGTTTCCATCCTTCAAAGACCAGAGTCTTGTATCATCAATTGTCCAGTGTCCTGAAAATAATAATCTCTTACAATTTGCCATGTGTGTGTGTATATGTGTGTGTGGGCAAGTAGTTAAATCAATTCCCTTAAATTGCAAAACTCAATTTTATCACTTTAAAATCCAGTTTTGAGATCAAAAAGTCAACAAGAAGCCCTCCCTGCACGTAACCACCATGTGTGGCCCATGTGGGGAGAACCAGATGCCAGATCTTATTTTGAAGTTCATTATTGCATTTATTGTCTAAATTTAGATAAACATACAAATTATGCATTATATCAACATATATCATCCTATTGTTTTTATTGCTTCTATTCTATTCAGTTTTGTGTGATTTTTACTATTCTGAAAGTATAGGTAGCTATTTTGAAGAAAACAAGAAGCATTATGATAACCATTGTTGATTTCCTATTATCATGTTTTGAAGTCCTAGATAATTCATACATGCTTTATTTTGCTTGATTTTATTCTCTTTAAAATAAAAATTACAAAATAATGGGTTAATTCCTTTTTTAAAAAATTTAAAGTTTTGTTTTTTTCTAACTTATTTTAACCTTACTAAAATGTATTTTTGTGAATAATGTGAGACAAAAGTCTAATATTATTCTTCTGTATGAGTAAGAATCATCAGAGTTCCTTTATTAAATACTCTACACCCTGGCATTGAAACACAGATATGACATCATATAAGTGAATATATATAAATCCATCAGATTCTTTAATACACTTAAATCAGGTGTTGCAATGGTAAGTTTATTTTTCCACAAAGTCTCTGAGGAAATAAAGTGCCATCATGGTTAACTTACTTGTCTGAGACTATCTTGAAATAAGTAGCTGAATTTGGAAGATTATTCATAAAATAGAGCTCTGACCCAAACATTTGTCTCTCCAATAATCTCTAGTCTCTACTTTCCCATCAGATTAATTAGTTTCTGTATAAAACTGTTTAAAAATGTGATCAGTTTCTGAAAACAGGAAACATTCCTTAGTCATAGAAATTTACTTCTAAGACTCCTAATATGATTACAATTTTGTGATATTTTTTATCATCTCCTTATGCCTCATGTTCATTATATTTTATCCCTTCATCAAGTCACAAGGAGTGACCTTGCAACAGAATCTTTTCTCACTTGGATAACACAGCTCTTTAATACGCTTACGACTGCTGCTTTCCAATTAATTTCTTTAATGGTCATGAGGAGTGAATCAAAATGCTCCTAATGCATTTCCAAAGCAAAAGCCTCTTAACCAAATTGTGGAAATTATATATGAAATCTTGATTTTCAGACACTCATGTTATTTTTTAAAGGATGATATATGTTAATGTAATGCATAACATGCTTGTCTATCTGAATTTAGTCATATATATGGGGACAACTAAAAGATACCTGATTGTTTAAAGGTTATTATTTTAATATTTAAGTTAAAAAAATATCTACTGGATGAATTATAGAAGTGTGCTTAAAGCAAAGGAGAGTGACTTGAGGAGGATTATATAGCAACATGTATTAAATAGCAACTTTTAAAATCTAGACATTCACTGTAGTTTTAGATCATCTTGCCTTGATCAAATGTATATGGCCATTTTTAAAAAGAAAAATATGATACCGCATCCTCATCCACTTCATTCACCAGCTTTGGTACCGTGTGATTTCTGACTCTTCCCCCAAGTCAAAATGACTGTGAAATGGAAAGGGTTTGGATCAATTCAGGACATCACAGCGGTGAGGACAGTATGGCTAAAGATCTTCAGGAAAAAGGACGCCGAGCTGATACAGAAAGAGGAAAGAATGGTGGGCTGGTTGTGTTCTAAGAGAAGGGAAGGATTTTAGTGCAATTGTTTTTTAAGTTGTGTTCATTTTATTTTTATTACATTGTATGAATACTCAGTCTCATCAAACATGTATAAACAATGAGAAAATCAGTACTGCAAAAATGATATCAAATAGAGTAGAACCTTGCAAGCTTGCACACCTAGTGTGAGATTTATTTAAATATTAATGTTGCTCATTAATCACACTGTGGGCATATTGTCAGACACTATTTTACCTGACTTCACAGCCCATCCTATTCTGATTTTACTACACCCTAAGTTCATAAACTCTTATTTATTACCACTTAACACAACCTATGAGGAGTACTAGTGGTATAAAATGTAATATAAAGTGCAATTTGTGACCCAGTTCCTTCAGTCTGTGTTGGTTTCCTTTCATATTGCATATTGCTGCTGAAACAAATGATCTCTATTTTGAGGTAGCATCATTTTTTTCACCAACTGTTAGAATTTTATTTTTCTACCTTCCAGTGCTCCAGTGTAATAAATGAATTAGATTAGAAAGTTGAGCCCACTTGGAGAAAAGCAAACAGACCTATTTTTGACATTATCTCCCAACTGCCAATTTTCTTTACACTCTCAAATTAAACACACACAAAAAACAAAGTGTATGGTCTTGTGTATCAGTCCTGATTAAATTTTAGACATGCATGGAGGTGAAATATTACAAAAGCAGGAGCTTTGAAAGACTGCTGAGAATGGCCAGGACCTCAAATAGATAAAAATGTCCGCTTATATGTATAATCAAAGACAAAACTGGGATATCTGGTGTATGCTGCTGACTCTAGGAAGATTTCAAGTACACTTTCACATCTCTGAAGGACGGTCGTGGAAACTAGAACTTACCATACATCATGCCATCGCAGAAGACTCACAAGGAGTCATGGAAAGATACTACAGGAAGCAAATTTTTATCATATATTTTAAAGGATATAATCATCCAGGAACAGTAGTTTATATCTTTAATTCCCGCACTCTGGGAAGTTGATGCAGAGGGCTGTTCAAGCACAGCCTGGCCTACTTAGTGACTTGAGAAGACCTTGTCTCAAGAATAAATAAATGAATAAATGAACTGACTTGCTGTGGTAAAATAGCTTGGGCCATCTGTTCCCTTTTCACGTACGTACAAGTTTGTAAGTAATTCATCCCATGATTCTAGGAAAGACAGCTGTGGCTGTGTTCATCACTCGATGCAGTTTGTGAACTGAAGCAAACTTTTGCTGAAGGCTTCCGTTGGCAAACTGAATTGCTCACCAGCGGAAGCATTTGCAAACCGAGGCATTGCTGCACATACATGTGAACCTATCTCAGTATCTGTGGTTTTTGCATGTAAATGTGTAAGTGCATGGGTAGATTTGTATCACTATTTATTATTTCACTTACACAGTGTAAGAGTTGGAGGACTGGGCTGGGTCTTGGTGAACCCAGAGATAAAGAACACAACAGGCAGGCTTTTCTGTTCCATTTCTATATTATGCCTGGTGCCAAAGATGCAAGATGGATTTTCAATATTTTTATTTGACCTCCTCTATTTAAATCATCAAATGGAAAGACTGGGTGGGGGTGTGGGACTCAGGAAAAGCAATTAAGAGGTCTGCGTTTAGGTTGCTAGGCAGAGGGACAGGACCGTTTCCTGACACACGCCTGGTTTCAAAGCCTGCTGAACCTACTTCACCAGGTGCCAGGTACTCTGTCTGGCATTGTTCCCATGCATCCTTTACTGCTAAGAGGAGGGAGAAAGTGGAGAAGGGCAGGGGAAAATCCCATGGTCTGTCTAGGTGTGGCCAGGTGGGGTCTCTGATCTTAAACAGGAAGATCTGTACAGTCATTTTTCTGCATAAGGGGCATGCAGGGATAGGGACTGGGCAGAAATGGATGCTGTGTTAAGATCAGTAGGGAGGGAAGAGGAGCCAAAATAATGCTTGGGCAAAATACTAGTGACATCCAGGGGTCACTGTGAAGGTAAACAGAAAGATATATTTTAACCCAAAGCATACCAAATTTCTTAACAGACTGCCTAGCTTGACTTTCAAAGCTTCCAATGCAGAGGGTTCTGTTTCCTGTGTCCTTGGGTGGTTCTGTTTCCTGTGTCCTTGGGTGGCGAAGGTAACACCTACGCCAAGTTCACAATCTGATTGCATGGTGGGTTTGGATGAACAAGGTTGACCTTCTGTCCTGCTCCATAACTAGCTTCAGGTTCCAGTTAAGAAGCCTGCTTGCAGCTGGGTGTAGCAGTGCACAGTTTTAACCCCAGCACTTTGCAAATTCAAGGTCAACCTGAGATTCACAGTGTGTTCAAATCCAGTCTGGACTACATACTGAAACTCTGCCTCAAAATACATAACTAAAAAAAATAGTGAAGATGAATGACACAAAGTAAGATGAATGATTAAATAATGAGTGGATAAAACTGACTGTGTTCTGATCATAGTAAATTGAAGAGTTAGTCTCTTTGTGTTAATTTCCCCAAGGAAGGGAGATTTAGTCAGCGAACGAAGGCCTGAGCAGGATTTTGTAAACAGAATCCATGGGATTATCCCCTTTAAGTAAAAATCTCCAGATTATGAGCTGCTGGAAATTGATAGAGGATTCTGAGATTTTGGGGCTGGGTAACAGATAAAAGAGCTATAGGAAGCTACAGGTGGTGAGATCCATGGAGGGAAGCTCAACATATGGGACAAGTAGACGCAGGTATCAGTGTATCTTATTTTGACAAGATGTGTTCATGCATATTTACATAAAGATGTGATACCAAGAGGTGTGACTGCTGAAAAACCCTGCTATCCTCAGATTTGTCAGTCTGCAAGATGGTCCATCTACATCCTTGAGTGGGTTTCACTGCTTCGATGGATGTCTTTAAACACGAGGATAACTCTTTTGCCATCGAAATCTTAGAATATTGATGACAGTGTTTGCCCAAAATGTTTAAGTAACTGTATTCATCAATTTCCTGTGGAGAAAAATGCCAGACACCAAAAACTTAAAGGAGTTGGTCCTTGGTCATGTCGTCCTCGAGGCAGGTAACACTAGGGTGTAAATTGTGGCGGAGAAAAACTGCTCCTATCTCTGGCCAGGAAGCAGAGAGGGAGAAGAGAAGGGCAAGGCCAAGAGCACATCCTTCCTGGTCACACTGCAGTGTTGACCTTGCTCTTCTGACTGGGTGGAACTGCACAGTCAGCTGTGAACTGACTCATCAAGGGATTAATCCTCTGAGGAGTATACCACTCCCATGACCCAATCCGCCTCCAATGACTTTGCGGAGACCTTTTACATTTAAAAACTAACAGTAACGATGATCTAATCTGGCACTGAAAGCTTAATGCTCCATTCCATGGGGTGCACGTGAAGGGTATGGTTCTATAAATACAGAAGGTAACACCTACGCCAAGTTCACAATCTGATTGCATGGTGGGTTTGGATGAACAAGGTGGACCTGCTTCTAGACAGCAAAAATGCAGACCACTGGGGTTATTAAAGATAGATATCTGCCTTCCTAGATTGTAGAGGCAACATGAAGTCAAGAAGCGTTTCTCTTTCCCAATACATAGCGTAAAAATAATGATGATTACAGAGGTTCAGAGAGCAGGCCAATCAGTCTCACCAGAAGGGTAATGCATAAGAGAAGTTAATCAATGGCAGAGTGGATCCATTTCCATTTCCATGGAAACGGAATTAATTTGGGATGTACCTCATTATGTGATAAACTATTGCTCTCATATTGCTCTTTTTAGTCATAAATGATTTGAGTGCTGACAAGATTAGAAGCTGAAAGAGGCGTCTTTCAGTGAAAACACCCAGTTAAAGCAGAATCTAACAGTATAATTACTGGGCTAAAGTGAAATTCTGAAAAACTTTTATTTAAACACAGAATAATCATTTCAGAGACGGCATAATTTACTTAGGTTATGAAAGTGTTTTAGCGAGAATTAAAGGACCAACTTTCATCCAAGTGTCACACATAAGCAAAGAACATACAGTAGAGACACAGAATCAGAGCAATAAGAGATCAAGTGTCTCCACCTAAAAGCCAGGAGACAGAAATACTACAGACTTCCAGATAAAACATCCATTATGGTCCTGATAAAAAGGAGTTAGCAATTAACCTTGTACAGCACAAATCCTGTGCATACCTACAAACATACTGACAGCTCCAAACTCCAGGTGGTACACTGAAATTTATCAACTTTGTGACAATGTGAAAAATACACATATGCAGTGAGAAGCGAATATTAAATTTAGATCTTTTCCCAGGCTAGTGACAGGTGATAGAAAAAGCAATAACAGCCAACTTCAGCCTTTACCCAGCAAGCAATCACTGAGGAAATCAATCAACCTTATCAGTATGCTGTGCTGCACAGCTATGATGTTTGGCTGATTAGGTGTGTTAAGTATAATGTTATGTTTTCCAATATGATAAACTTATAATGTTTTCCAATATGATAAACTTATAATGTTTTCCAAACTTATCAGAATCCTATTGATAAGTATCAATAGGATCAATAACCCTATCAATAGGATCAATAACCCTATTGCAGTTCAAGAAGCATCTGGTAATAAGATAATAAAGATAATATATATGAATGTACAATAATACATATATTTATACATATATATATACATACATATACATATATGTATGCATGTTTTCATATGTACAGTAGATCTGTGTGCTCAGTTTTACTTTCTGTAATTTCAGTTACCCCAAATCAGCAACAATCTGAAAATAGCAAATGGAAAATCCCAAAAACTAAAAAAGTTTTAAGTTTTGACCTGTATGTCACACAGAGTAGAGTGATGAAATCTTGCACATTCCTGGTCTATCCTGCCCTGGAAATGAATTACCCTTTTGTCCAGTGTATCTACATAGTATATGCTACACTCCTATTAGTCAGTAAGTAGTTTTTCTGGTTATCACATTGACTTTTGCAATAATAGCAGTACTTGTGTTCAAGTAACCCTTATTTTGGTAAATAATAACCTGAAATCCCAAGAATATTGACTCAAAGGAAAAGTAGAGCATAGAAAATGGAAAGACAGCTAACTGTAGTATCATCTGGCAATTCTTCTTGGTACATAGAAGAATTATCCATGGTTCTAGGCATTGCTGGATGTTCTTGGAACATATTCTTAATTTTATGATAAATTTTTGTTTAATATTATTATTTCCTTTACTGCTATGCTGTGTAACTACACTACTTTTTCAGAATTAATGTGTAAATAAAATTTAAATTTTAAGAGAATCTAAGGAATCTTTAAAAAAGTTGTTGAATAAGAGGAATTAAGATAAGTTGTGTATTTATACCAATTCCCTACAAGGGATTAATTATTATTTACTATACACATGTACAATTAATTTTTTTACAAGGAGAGGTATTTTTTTAGAGTTTCCAAGTGCTATTTCAAATGATTAAATCCAGTAATAGTAATACAAAAATCTTCAAAAATCCAGAACAACCCATTCTCTTTCTTGTAACCATGGAAATAGTTCTTATTTTCAGAATAAAGATTTTTTCCATCATATAGACCACACAGAAAGAGACAGAGATGCCTATTTTGTTATACATTTAATTGTTATTTTTTATGACTAAAAAAAAATCATTAATTCTTTTAGCCTATGTACTTTAAAATTTAGAGCTGTGTTAGCATCCAGCCCATGGTGCCCATAAAATACTAATTTTTTTATGGATGCAGTTCTTCAGGGATCTGATTTTGGCAGGGACACTAAAAGGTACTAATACTTAAACCGGTGCCTAACAACCTTCCTGCCTAAAACCAGCCACTAATAATAACCCACCTATGCCTGGCTTAGAGATCAATTTCTGGGTAAAACCCAAAAGATTTCATCTTCTTTGCATTCCCATCTCTCCTTTAAGAATAGACATATTTAGTATGTTATGCCCTTTCCTACCACCCCAGTCAATGACTTTATTTTAAAAATAAAAGGAGAAAAGAACCTAAGGACAAATTATTTTCCCTACGGCCACTTTCAGCGCTGTAAGAGACCATGCAGCCAGCACACCGCAGTGTCCAGTGTATCGTGAGGGAACCCACTGCATGACACACTGATCCCCATCATTGCCCACATCTCATAAAGACTGATAAAGTTGCCCTCAATTAGATTAAAAACATGAATGTTACACACTGTACTGCATTAAAAATGCACAAAGCCAATGGCCTATAACTTGGCATCGTGAAAAAAAAATCTGAGATTGAGTGGAAGGCAAGAGAAATCTACCAGTTTGTGGATCTGTAAATGTTCATATTGAAAGAGACTAAAGTATTAAGATTACCACATCATTGTCTTTAGAAAGGTAATGGAGTGTAAGGAAGGAACTCTAAATTTTAAATGATAAACTATGAACTTGGCCCTGGGTTCCATTATATGACAGACAAATCATTTACCCCTCTAAGTTTCAATCCTCTCCTTTATAGAAAGGAGACAATGAAGCCTAAATTTCATTCTTCTGTGAAGTCTACTAATATGTAGTTACATTATTTTGGCACAGTGTCTGATAATAGCTGTCATTCTTAATCCTAGGGCTGTGACTTGGGTGTTGTAATAGGATTTCTCCTTTGGAGTTATTCTTTAATCCATCTTTCCTAGTTCTCTTATTCCCCTTCCCAGTCCTGAAGAGAAGCCTGCCTAGATGGTGAAGATGTTAATTATTAAGTCTTTCTTAAGGTTCACAAAATCGAGAACACATGATAATTGTTCTAATACCCTTCCTTAGACTTTAGTTCCATGGTGAAATAGTTCTTAGTGAGTTATCAGCTAACACAAAGGATATCAATGAACTTGCTGTGGGAAAGTAATTATGTTTGTCTGAAAAGGAAATGCAAGTGTTGGCCCAGAGGGATCATTGCAATGTACCTTTCATGTGTGTGTGTGTGTGAGAGAGAGAGAGAGAGAGAGAGAGAGAGAGAGAGAGAGAGAGAGAGCCTGGTAAAGTGATATATGCCTTTAATCCCAGCACTCTGAAGATCAAGCAGAAGAACAGCAGTTTGAGCCCAGCTTAGACTATTTAGTGAGTTAGCAAAAACTTGTTTCAAAATTTAAAGAAAAGAGGGGTTAGTAGGAAAGTGGGGAGATAGCCCAAAGCCCTGGGCTCAATTGCAACCAAAACATGAAACACACACACCACACCCTAAGTGACAGAATCACAGAAGACCCACTCAACCTGCATCTCCTTCTACCTCCTTTTCCTTCGCATGAAAGTCCTTTGTGATCCCCAGACCCCCAACATGGAGAGAGTTTGAAGCAGCAGTCCCTCTACACTGTTAAGATTGTTGGACCTTGAATAAAATGATTCTTAATGAATCATTGGTCTTCCAGTGTGGGACAGCCAAGCCTTTATTGCTTCCAAATTTCCTTTCAAAAATTCCTGTTAGCAGCAGCTCATCTTTCCTTACTGCTTGCTACGTGAGAGGCTCCGAAGTCATCATTTCACTGCTGTAGCAACAGAATGATGTGGGTATTCTTATTATCAATCACGA
The DNA here is from genome assembly GCA_004027455.1 of Hydrochoerus hydrochaeris. Taxonomy (NCBI): domain Eukaryota; kingdom Metazoa; phylum Chordata; class Mammalia; order Rodentia; family Hydrochaeridae; genus Hydrochoerus; species Hydrochoerus hydrochaeris. The sequence goes on from PVLA01004610.1 coordinate 59,086, forward strand.
TTTAGAGATAAAGATAAATTGTGGAAGGATTCTGTCACCAGCTAGCATGGATCTCTTGCTTTTGGAGAAATGGAAATTAAAATTGAGGCACAGCTTTATAGAAGAAGAAAGCTTTAATTGGGAAGTCAGAAGACAGGGAAGGGCGCCAGCTTGGGCCCTGAGAGAGGACACACTCTGGTATAAGGGTTCAGATTGGCACACCCAAAAGGGGGGAGGACAGCTTTTCAGGATCAGGGGGCCTAGGGTTCAGTTGATCTTTATATTACAGGTGGATTAGTCAGTGAAAAATATTATAGGCAGAAGACCAGATATCTTATAAATTTGGAGGAGACAGACAACTCTGCTGAGGGCCAGATCTCAACACAAAAGACACAAACAAATGCAGCCACACCCATGGTATAAATATCAGGGATGATATTATGAATAGTTATGGATCACCTTGAGGAAGCCAGAGTCATCATCCCAACCCCCTACAGAAAGTCACTGCTTGCTATGTGATTCACTTCCCTATTTGTCCTTGATTTGGTCAATTTTACCTGAACAATTCATTTTATTGTCTGACCACAGTCCCACCTTATGCCCATCTGCCTTGTGAGTTCCCATGTTTTCTCCATCTTGGACTCATCTCACCTCATGGTTTTGCTCTATAAAAGTCCCTAGAAAAGACAGTCTTGGGACCACTTCTGTCTCTCTCTCAGATAGAAGCTTTGTTTCTCTCAATAAATATATTCTGCTCTTAACCTCCACTATTCCTACAATGCATTCTTTGATTTTAGAGAACCCAAACTCGTACCAGACATCTAGTAGGCTGGAAGTTTCATTCCCCTCTGTTGGTTATCTCAGCCGTGGCATCACAGATCTGGAATCCATGTGGCTGAAGAACAGTTACAGTTGAGTGGGCTGAAAATAGTCCAGGTTCTCCTGTACCACCTGGAACGCGTTGCTGAGTGTGCACCTTACAGCATGCCATAAACAGCTACATCTACTGAAGATCAAGTTATGGCAGCAGAAACAGGGACAAGGGCAGAGGGAAAGAGAGGGCTTCTAGGGTTGGGGGCCACTGATCCAAGGCATCTCCCATTCTCTCTTTAGTAGCAGCAATCCGTGTGCCCTCCTAGGCGCAACCTTGGATAATCATGAGGGTGGTGTTTGATTTATGGTTGACCACAGAGAAGGGAGTGACTCACACAATTTGCCTGTCTAAAGGTTATGGTAATATGGACAGGCATGAGGGTGGCGTGGTGTTTACAGCTGACCAAAGGGGAGGGAGTGACTCAGCTCTTCTGTGGCTAATTGTACTATTCCTCCTGAGAGCCCTGATCCCTGAAAATCTTTAAAGGCCGTTGAGGAAGGAAGTTCTCTCTTCTGTAGCTGCTTCTTCCTGGATAAGGGTGTTGATCTAATCTACCCAGAGACCAAGGAACCCTGACCTGATTGTTCTAGGACTTCAAGGGTGTTCAGCGATTTCTTCCAAGATTTCTTGATGAACCATGGGTGTGGAAACAAGATCTGAGCTTGAATTATGGTCACCACCAGTGGTTTGATGGTTTTAGAGCTATTGAAATGTATTCTTCTTTTAGGAACAAAAAGTCCCTTGATTTCAACTGTTAGGAGAAGATGGCCTCCTTTTGGGCTTCTCTCAAGCATGTGGGGCTCCACCTTTCCTGTACTCCTGGTGATCACAGGGTTAGGACGGTACTGGAGACTTCTGGGGTAGCTGAGCATCCCTGTGAACCTCTCATCTGGGTATCCCCAGTCTTCAAGGGGGATGAGATCATGTCAATCCAGGGCTAGTTAGCTCTGTGCGGTCAGCTCCTGCAAACTCCTTAAATCATCAACACCTCCTGATTTGCACTTTAAAAAAAATTTGGTCCAATATTTACAGCAAAGAGTTCAAAATGAAGGTCAAACTTTGTTCTGTTCATAGCTACCTACTGGACTTCTGTTGGTCCCAGTAAAAAGTAATGGTTTATAGCAACAGTGGCTTCTATGTCCCAGAAGAAAACACAACGCATGCTTTCTACAAGCCCTGAATCCAGCCGGTCCTCTATTTTTAGGGTGGTTCTTGACGTCATGCTTGGGGCAGATACTAGCAACTGTCAGATAGCACTTGGTGTCTCATTCCTGACACTGCAGACTCATTTCTGACAAAAACCAACTGAGGCAAGTGATAGTTACTAAAACTCTACAACTAAATTTTGAAAAAGCTTGGGGACATAGCTCAGCATAAAAGTTTTAGGTTTGATCCCCAGTAAAAATAATTAATAAGTTAATTAATTAATTAAACTTAGTGTGGTATGATGTTTTGGAATTTGAAAGCTGAAAGAGAATTGATATTTCCTTGTCCAGTTGATTTTGCACACCATCATCAGGCAGGTAGGAATGTTGATGCGAAATAGCTTTGCTGTGACTAATTACAGCTGGAAGAAATAGCTGAATATAAATTAAATTAATAATCATAAGAAATATAACTGCAAAATATTTAGTTTAAGTAATTAGATTCTAATAAAAATATGGATTATTTTCAGCATGATATATGAGCTTGAATAAGGAATGGACTTATTTTGAATTTCAATTTTTAAGCTTATGATTCACAGAATTGAAATTTACTGACTGTATTTCCAAGTGCAAATTACTAGTTCATAAAAAATCTATTTCATAAATGATGCTGTTGGATAATACATATTTAATACTGATTTTAATTATATATTTATGCTACTATGGCAGCCTAATTACTACAAATGTGGTAGGTGTATTTTATAAAGCTACTCTTATTGTACTTTTTATGAATTTTTCTGATACATGAAAATTTAGTTGCAATCAGGAAAGTTTCCTTGCTTCAAAGTTTTCCATTTTAAAATATTTTGTTTTGGTTTCTGACAGCACTGATTGGGTTTGTGGAAACTTCTCCATGAAGAAGTTTCTTGCACAGGAAATTTCCTGGGCTGGTAAAAAGAGGATAATCCCTGAGGCAGTACCAAGAATGTAGGAAATACTACAGGATCTGGGAGCTAGGCGAGCCCTGCAGAACTGTCCTGACCTGGGGGAAAGAGGCCGACCCTTTACACTCAGTCACTATGCAGGGTCCATGGCCATGTGTGAGGGTGTGAATTACAGCCAAAGGTACATACTCCAAAGCAGTACATGGTGGCTGCTGCTCAGAGTCCCAGTGACATGTAGCCCTCAGTTGTCATCTTCTCATGAATGCCACTTTGACTGACATATTAGCCTGGGAACATCACACATTCCCATGTAGTCTACATCCATGTCTGATTCATGTAGCAGTGTCAGTGACTGACCTTTTTATGGGAAGAATTTTGTTCTCCTGTGAAGTTTCTAGGTGGAAGCCTTCCACCCTATGAAACTGGATTGGCTAAATGCACACGAAGAAGTGAGTAAGGTTAAAAGAGCTCAAAAGTGTTGTATTAGCTATACCATTGTTAGACACATGAACCTGACAACCACTACTTAAAAGAGGGAGCCACGACTGGTGCAGCTCTTGACATTCCCAGGGAGAAGGATCAGGAGAGGATGGGAAAATAAAGAAAGAAAAAAAGAAAGAAAACTGAGGTCAGGTAGAACCCTCTCTCCTGATGGGAGGAAAAGAACTGCTCAACCACTGCAGTGCATTTATTTATACATTTAGCTACTTAATGTCATATGACAAACCATTGCCTAGTAATCTGCATGTATGGCAATTTAAGGGCTTGATGCTTTGGGGCGTGGAGTTACTTGTTTCTGTGGTTCATCCCTGATGGTCTTTGTATTTGGAACTAGCTTGTCTCATTGCTCAAATTTCAGCTTCAGCCACTCCCAGATGGAGGAGAGGTTTAAATTGGCTCGAGGTTTCTGGGGATTCAGTCTATGTTTGGATGACTCCAATTCAGAAGCATCCTTGTAGGAAATTATGGTGGAATAAACATACTTAATTCATGGTAGACAGGAAGCAGAGCAGAGAATAACACTAAAGAGGAAGGGGCTGGGACCAGATATAGACCCCAAATCACCCTCCATAGCCACCCTAACACACCCAGTGGTGTGCTGCACTAATCCTCTGTGAGAATTCCACGGCAATCATATCGACACAATCAAGCTTCATGATCACAACAATGGACCCATAACCTGGTAGAACTAGTGTCCATGTGAAAGAGAAAAGGAAACCTCAGACTTCTCTTTCTTCTATGTGAAGGAACAGCAAGGAGGCAGAATTTGCAAGAAAAGACTGCACCAGAAGCCAAACCCTGCTGTAAGTTTGATCTTAGACATCTTAGCTCTCAGCATTCTGAGAAAGTACACCTTGGCTTTTCAAGCCCTACTCTGTGGTATTTTGCTATTGCAGCCTGAAAAAATTAAGATATCTTGTCTCTCCAATTTGCAAGGCTTTTGATTATATGTCTTTGATGTTGGAATTGGAAGCAATATAAGAAGGTCATCAAGAGCATGGAATTTAGAGTGCAGCCACCAGCTACCCAACTGCTAAGAAAACCCTGTCACTCGCTGGAAGTAAGCAATGCATGGATTTGTCCTGGAATGACCTATAATATGGTTTCACAGAGATTGGTGGGATTTATCAGTGATTGGAGAAACAAGGAGTAATAGTAAAAACGGTGTAATCAGATTGCTACTGCTAAAGAAAGAAGGTGAAAAGTTGAGATTTATTAACGGACAACTCAAAGATAAACTTTGAACTCAAAAGATTCGCTTGATAGTGTATAAAGAGAGGGCTCATCCTCTTCAGTAATAAGTCAAAAACACACAGGGCCAAGACTAGGATTTAATCTTAAGAAGAGCTGACCCCAGAAAATATATTCTCATTCTCCTCCTCCTCCTCCTCCTCCTCTTCTTCTTCCTCTCTCTCTGTCTCTCTGTCTCTGTCTCTCTCTCTGTCTCTCTCTCTCTCTCTCTCTCTCTCTCTCTCTCTCTCTGTCTTCCTGTCTCTTTTCTACTCTCAGATTGAGGTATATGTCTAGCATTTTTTGTAATATTTTAAAATTGTATTTTAATTGAGGTTCTCACGAAGTTGCTAAGTTGCCCAAGTTAGGCAGAAATCACTCTTCTTTTGCCTCATTCTCCCAGAGTGCTCACAGGAGCACAGCTTAGATCCTGGAAATACACAGTTCACAGTGGGGTTTGAGTTCCGATGGGAGATGAGACTCTGACAAGGGGTGGAGCTGAGGTAGTGGGGAAGTGATGGGGGCGGGTGGGAACAGAGAGTAGGACTGTGCATCCTGTTCCTGACATGCCACGGATCCATGTCGTGAGGTGGGGATCCCTGATGTAGAAGGTGTGTACCGTCAGCTAGGAACGCAGATAGGCTGGTCTGTCATGGTGCCTAGCAGGATGCAGACCTATAACTAGGTAGCAAATGCTACTAGCATGAGCTGAAATCCTGACCAGAATAAAGTAGGAATTGACAGATGAGTGGAGAAAAGGAGAAGTTAAAATCAGTATTTAGCAGTTAGATTATCTAGATCTTTTGTAAAAATTCTGTTCTAGACTTCAAGATTTCCCTTAGAGAAGTCCCATAGTTTCACATCTGGATGAAACATTCCATTTGTTCTCTGCATTAGTGACTTCTTTCTCTTCCGACCAAAATATTTCGTCCAATGATCATTATTAATCCAGTTGCCCAAGTTCTTCTCTTTGGAGAGTGACTTATAAAATCCCACAGGTGAATTATCATGAAAAAAACAAAAATATCAACAATATCAAAACAACAACTCGAAAAATCTCTTCTTTTTCTAGACTAGAGGTACCTTACAAAAAAAGGAATTATTAATATATACACTCTTAGAATATATTACATTCGGGAAGCATCAAAAGAACTGCTAGAAAAGTGAACACAAAAGCCATCAGAAATATAGGGAGAAATGGCTTATGCATTTGGCCAATTAATAAGAGCATGGTTAGGAGACACATAGCTGAGCACTCAGTATAATAACTGACACGGTTCCCTGGTTCCACTCCCACGAAGAGTTGTACTTCAGGGTGGAGTTAATTGCAGGAGTAGTGTGTGAATTCAGAGCCTTGTAAGCTCTTTGGAATCCCATTGTCTGACCTCTGAGTTTTTCATCCTGGCTCAGAGAATGCGCCTTGTTTCTGTACTACCAGGGCAATGGCCTTTACTCTCTTATTTCCATTCCCCTTAGAAGACGCACAGTGGGCAGAAACTCCACCTGCTAAAAAGATTTGTGCTTCAGATGGAGTTTGGCCCCAGCATATTTAGATTTCTGAGTTGCTCCGCGATTGCATTTGTTTGTTGCTTCAGGGAGAAAAACCACTGTACTCAGCTGCTTCCTCCTATCAGCAAGATCTTACCTTCTTCACCTCCCTGCTCCTCTGAACACCTCATCAATAGTTCATGTCCTTTCCAGATTGCTTCATAAACTATGCTAGGTTTTATAAGAAAAGCTGTTCAATTCATGTCCAGAACAAACGATTGTTTGCACCCTTCATGAGGCATTTGCACTTCTATAGACTTCATTCTATGCACAGATGAATGGCCCCACACAGCCCACTCTCCTGTCACTTTGGGGACTGTGCGGGTGCCCTCTGGTGTCCTTTCCTGTTGCTGCTCATGAGTTCCTAGACTGAGCTGTTGTCAGCTGAGGGGAGTCAGAGAATTCTTCAAACCGAACAGGATCAGTTCTGCATCTAATCTGTGCTACACATAGTGTGGCATAAACTATTATTGAACACTGAAGAAAAACTTGGAAGGAGTTAAACAGTGTGGAGAATTTCACAGGTGAAAAATTGATACTCAGAGACTATAAGAGAATGACTAATAAACAATAAATAAGTCACTTTACTCAGAGTGAATACTTCTTTGAATCTTTATTGAGAAGACATTTATTGAACATTTGCAATGCGTTGTATACTTTGCTGATTACTGTCACACTGATATGTAAAAACACACATAGCTCCGTATCCTTAGAGAAATCACATTCCCTGCCTTGATTCAGACTTTTAGATTACAGTGTGAGGAGAGAGAGAAGACATGCAGAGAAAGATGAAAAGCCAGGCTGGAATTGTCTTCTGAGAAACTGACTTAATAGATAAACAGTGGGTGAGAGGATTTGAAACGGAAAGGCCAGGAGATCACCTCAGGAGAGCTAAGGAGATGTAAAGAAAGTAGAGGAGAGGGATTTGTAGGGTGAAACGTCACCAAGTGAAATATGAGATCCAAAAGTTTCCTGGGACAAGGGAACAGAAGAATGCTAAAACTTAAGAATTTTTGATCAGTAGAGAAGATGGAAGCTGCATTGGGAAAGTGAATAAATGCTTGCCATTGTCATTTTAAGGGTGGCTCTAGCAAGGTGGTTTTCAGAGGTAGAAGACAGGGGTCTTTGCATGCTTGTAACAAGTAAGGAGTGAATGTTGAGAAGTGTAAACTTGATGCTAGTGAGAAAAGGGAGAAGGGGGAGGGACAGTCCTAACACAGTGATGCCATCATCTCTGTACATGTAGCCAATCAGAAAAATGTGATTTTGAGCCAATCAGAATTTTGCTGCTTTTTTAATCTTTCCTTTGAATCTGCTGTTGTTCACAGGGACAATCAGAAATTTGTTCTTTTCAATCCTTCATTTGCATACAAGCACAACCAAACAGAAAACACTACTGCTGATCCTTTATTTACATATGACAGGAAACTAAGTGAGTTTTTGTTAGAACAATTTACACATGGCCTGAGGCAAAGTGTTTGAATGAATGTCTTTCCCAATGCCTTATTTACATAAAAGAGTAGTAACTAGGAAATTCTGAATGTCCATCACCCAACGGGCTGGGAGTGTAGTTTAGTGGTAAAATACTTGCCTAGTATTGTTGGGGCCTTGGGTTCAAAATAGTACCACCAAAACAAAGAACACTCCTTTATTCCTAGGGGTGCCATAAACTTTTTCACCTGCCTGCTTTCACTACGTAGAGCATTTCATTCTTCCTTTGATAAACTTGTACTTTAGCTGCCTTTTCTGTACAACTTCACCACTTACTTGTTCAGGACACCAAAGAAGCCTATGGGACTCTCTGTGCAGTAATGTTACTAGACAAAATGATGAGGAATAAGGTCTTTGTGGACATGGAATGAAAAGCAGCCCAGTTCAAGTCTTCCTAGAAGAATGAATCTTCCTCCTGCAACTGAACTAAAAGGAGACTGTTGCAAATCTCAGCCTAGAGTGGGTAAATTACAGGAAAAGTTATCTCCTGAAATATTCAAAGAAATAGACTCAAAGAACAAAGGAGGAATCTGCTAGAAGAGAAGAAGAATTTTGTCTATGTGAATGGGAGGTAAGTGGAAAAAAACTATAGACTTATTTATGATATCAAAGATATAGTTATGTGGTTTATTTTTTCTCAAAGTGACCCGCATTCAGGTAGATGTTTTTCAAGGGTTTTGGTAGAGGAGTAACCAAAAAGGTAGAATGAGAAGACAGTACAAGACATGGGTGATATATCAGGCAGTACACCATCACAATTTCTTAGAGATCATTGAAAAGATTAGATGATCTGTATTCAAGCTGTGACCAACCTTTTGAGGGAAAGTCTTCATGCCATGAGTAAGAAATCTCATGAAAACATGTTATTTAAAGTGGAAATCTGATATGTGGTTGAACTATTGTACACTTAATTGATCCTGTAACTTATGCAGAAGAGAATGGAAGTGAAGGAACTTGACTGACAAAAAACACTTTAGTACAAAAATGTCTGACGAATGAAAAGTTGCTGAATTTGTGGTAAAGCACAAGAATAAGGGATCACTGTGTCTTTCAGGCTTTAAATCTGAGAATTTTAGTGGATGAGAAAGCTCAGGCTGAGCCCTTGACAGTGAGCAGAAAATCTGGTGGCCAGCAGAATGTTGAATAGATGAGATCAAAGGAATGTGAGCCCAGGGCTCCAGGTGGGGCCTCCACCAAACTTTCAGCTTCTCATGTGATTTAGCCTCTTTACCTGGGAAGTTACGTGTGATCTACTTCATCTGCTAATGACAATCTATGCTGCCATTCCCTCCCCGTCCCACCTCCCAATGTGGTTACAATATATAGAATGTGTTCTTGTTTTTAGAAAAGATTTATTGTTTTTCATTTTTAGTATATGTTTGCATATATAATATTTGCATTTATTTTAGGGACTTTATCCCTGTACCTAACCTGTCTTAATTCTTTTTTTTCCTTCTCTTCCCTCCCCTTGTCCTTTCATCTTTAGTTCCCATCTCCATTTGCATAAAATCTGTCTCTATTTGCTACTGTCTATCTTAAAAGCTACAAATTCTTTAGCAACGCCAAGATTTCTAATGAATGCTCATGTCTTAATGTTTCATACTGCTTAGATTTTCCTTATCATTCTGTTGCTAGTTTAGGTAGACTAGTACTTTTTCGGGAAGGTGCAAAAATACAGAATTCAAGCCTGTTCTAGTTATTTCTGTTTCTTCTTCTCAATTCTAACATCTAGTTCCCAATCAATCCACATGTATTAGTTTCTTAACTAGTGTTACAGTGAATTGATCTGAATTACATATTAAAGGTAAGACTCATAATAGAATAATTTTATTTATGTTTTGTCACCTATGTTTTCACTAGAAAATTCAGTATTAAGATAGGTTAATAACTAAATGCCTAATGTTTAGTAAACCTAGAGATTAAAGTTGAATAGTTTTAGTGCACATCTATTTCCTCCAACTGCTACCCTTTTCTTTATTACATTAGCTCTAAAAGTTGTTCCCTAGACAAAAAAATTAAAAATAAATATATCTTGTTATTGGAAGATCTATTAGCTTTCTCATCAATGAGGTACAATGTCTAATACCCATCAATTAATTTTTTTCTTAAATTTGAAGAGATTGCAGTCTGTAATGAGCTGGGCCCAAGGCAGGAACATCATGGCAGAAGCATGTGGAGGAATAAAGCTACTCAGTTCATGGTGGCCAGGAAGTTGTGCAGGGAATAGACCAGACAGAAAGGGGGCAGGGACTAAGTATAGGATCTAAGGTCATGAACCCATGACCCACACAGACACAACCAGCAGTGTGATCTACCAATTCCCAGAGTAGATCCTAAAGCCAAGGAAGGTGAAACACTATCCTAACTTCCAGAGAAGGGAATATACCGATTTGTCAATCAACAATCACATTTTAAAAATTTTTATTTTAAAGACAATAAAAGCAAACAAAATAAAACAGTAAAACCAAACAAAACAAAAACAGTTAAAGTGATACAAGACTTCAAAACAAGATAATAGGAAATCAGCAGTGGCTGCCACAATGCCTTTGTTATCCTCAAAATTGCTGCCCATACCATCAGACATAATAAAATCAAACAAAACAGAACAGAATAAAACCAATCAAAACAGAACATTGAAGTAAACAGAACAATAAAATGGACCAAAGCAAAACAGTGAGAACCATATTGGATTTCAAAACCAAGATACAAGGAATTCCCATAGTTGCTATATTGCATATTGTTGTCCTTTAAATAGATGCTCAGACTACCAGCGTTAGGCCTGCAAAACAGTCAAACAAGAATTAAGTTCTTTTTATTCCTCAGTTGCTATCAACTCAGCCCGTGTTCCTCCAAATCAGCAAATTGCTAGTTTGCTACCTGCTTACCTGGGTTGAAGGTGTGGTTCCTGTCTCTCAGTCTGTGTGCTGGGTGGCTCATGGGAAGGGCAAACTGGCTTCTTGTTTCTCCTTTCGGGCCTCGCATGGCCCACCACCAGCTCACAAAAAGGGCAAACTAGGTCCAACACTGTTTTGTTTTTATTAAAACTTCATTTCTAAAATATTCAAGTTCTGAGGATAAAATATATGACCACTCTGCCACAAGGCATGAAAGAGTTCAGAATTTCTAATAAGTGGCTCTTAAAATTCTGTATGACATTTTGCTTTACCATTTTGGAAAGATAACTGTATTTAAGCCTATGGTAATGGAAGAGAACAGAGTTGGATGGACTGAAGAGAAATGTGTGCAGCTTCAAATTTGTACTTAAAAAATTTAAAAGATGCTTATTCCAAGGAATTAAAAATAAATACAGCAGACTCCTCTGCTAAAGAAACATCTTGATATTGTTTGGACATTGTTACTGTCATGATTGTTGTTCTTAACATCCTTAGAGATATTTCACTTTATTCTGAAGCTGAAAAACCAGAGTACACTGGATTCTCATAAATTGATACATTTAAGTCAATCACAAAATACTTTTTTTAAAAAATAAAATGTTTATGATGGAAAGAATCCCTTGTATTACAAATTAAAATGCATGACATGCATTTTTGAAACTCAGATTTTGGAAAAGTTTTTAATGGCAAAGACTATTGTTCTTCAAAACAACATTGTCTTTCCAAAGTACAGTTTTTAAAAAAATAGTTTAGGAAGGAAAAAAGATGGAGTTGCTCATGTCGGTAGGCACCATGATGTATTAGAGGGAGGGAAACTGCTCAGTCAGAGAGGGGGTAGGGCAGAATAAAGCCTGAAACTTATCACCCAGTGGTCACAAAGGAAAGGAGAACACAGACATGTTCAGAAATACAAACAGGAATGCTACTGATTTTTGCATGTGAGTCTCTATCTTGCTACATTGCTGAACTTGGTTATTAATTCTGGGGCTCTTTTGGTGAAATTGATTGGGTCTTCTATGTAGAGGATTGTGTCATCTGCAGATAATGGTAATTTGATCTCTTCCTTTCCTATACATAGAGCTTTTAATTCTTTCTCTTATCTGATTGCTCTGGCCAATGCTTTTAGTACTATTTGGAATAGGAGAGGGACATCCTTTGTTTTGTGCTTAAGTGTAGAAGAAAAATTTTCAAGTTTTCCCCAATAGTTGGCAGAAGTTTTGTCATGAATTTATTTTTATCAAATTGAGATAAGATCCTTCTATGTCTGTTTTGTTCAGGTTTATATTTTATCGTGAATGGATACTGAATTTTGTCAACCTTTTTCTGAATGTAAGATAATTGTGAATTTTTCCTTGCTTCTGTTTATGTGGTATATTAAATTTATTGATTTGCGTTTGTTGAGCTACCCTCAGACACACAACTGAAAGGCTGCATGGTTTCTCTCATATGAAAAACTCCAAACATAAATAAAGTGCGAAATAAAAGATAGATAATGGGAAGCAGAGCCAGATCTGTTGTTCAAATGGAAAGGAGATCCAGAGCCATCCATACAGAAGTGTGTAGAGGGTAGGGAAAAGGAATTGAAAAAAAACACAGGATGTGCTACAGCCATGCACCAACTTCTCACCAAGAATGTAAACATTATATACTGCAAACACAGACTGATACAAAATAAAACTAAAAAAAAATACCAAGCAATGACTTACAAAAGGCACGATAAAATATCTAATCAAATATTTCATCTAATACATAATAAGAAGGAGAAAAGAAAGTGATATCTATATTAAGTTTTGCTCTGAAAGTGTATCACAAGAACGTAAGAGATGAACAGGGTCACCGGGTAATATAAAAGAGGGAAGAGAACATCTGAATCTCAAACAAATAATTAATGCATAGTTTCTTCTGCATAGATGTGTCATGTCAAAATTGATTCTTCCGTATGCTAAAAATTCTTGTTCTTTATTTGAAATTAGAAGTTAACTGAATTTTTACTTGCTAAAGTGGCACCATCAATATAAATAAGACCTTATACATTTATTTAATAGTTGCATTTATTCCCTATGACATATGATAGGCATTGTCATATACACTGCCTCCTGTAATGCTCAGTTCAAAGTCAAAAACTGTGTTGTTAGAGCTGAGTGTGGTGTCTCTCACCTGTAATCTCAGCACTTGAGAGGCTGAGGCAGGAGAATCGTGAGTTTGAGACCAGCCTGGGCTACAAAGTGAGCTCAAGGCCAGCTGGAACTGCATAGCGAGATTGTGTCTCAAAAAGACCAAAACAAAAAAAAAAAAAAAAAAAAAAAAAGAAAGGAAGGAAGGAAGAAGAAAGAGAAAGAAAGAAAGAAAGAAAGAAAGAAAGAAAGAAAGAAAGAAAGAAACTGTTTTGTTGTTGTTTGTTTTTTCCTTTTTAACATTAATTAATTAATTTTGATGAGGAAAACTGTAGCAGAGATTGGATCAAAAGCTTTTATGCTGATCTACATCCCCTTTTATAGTTTGAGACAGAATCTCACTGAGTCTCTAAATTGCCTATGCTAGGCTCAAACTTCACTTCCTCCTACCTCAGCCTCCCAGAGCGCTAAACTTACATCAATGCACCAACCTACCTAACTGGAGCTAAGTTTTAAATGCCACATATTAAATTATGAAGTGGAGATCTGGTGAGATTAATAAACTGATACCACACATCTCTACTAAAAAGACAGTTTGAATGCTTATCTGTGTGAACCAAAGCTTAAGGAAGATATTGAGCTAAATAGTTATTAATTTTAAAATTGTGAAAACATTACCCCTTGTAGGAGATTATATTTGTACATCTCCAAATTATAATTATAGATGATATATAAGCTACATAAGAATCCATGAATACTTAGTGTTTAGGGGCTTTTTAGTTATAATTTTATTTGTTTCTGCATCATAATTGAACTCTCAAAATTAATATTTTCTCCCTGAGCTATATCATAGCCCTTTTTTTTTAAAAGTTTGAGACAGGTTTCCATTAAGTTGTTAAATTGCCCAGGCTAGGCTAAACTTGTAAGCCTCTTGTCTCAGCCTCCCAGAGTTCTGGAATTGCAGGAATGTACCACTAAATCTGAAGCATAAGATTATTTTGAGGGTTTTTCCCCCTACAGAATTAATTAGTATCTGATATATAGAGACAACAAACAAAATAGATACAGTTCTTCATAAACATATCTGAAGTATAGATAAAGCAATGTTTATATTTTACCACATTCAAAGAGAAATGGAAGAGAAATATCTATGTTGTTGGATAAATCTGGATTATGGAATCTGTTTACTAAATTCTAGTGGTATATATTGAAATATATGAATTATGCAAATTTAATAAAAATGTGAATTACACGAATTTATTAACTGGTAGAAGTTTCCCAACATGATGACATTTATTGGTCGGATACGAGGGCAGACTATGTGAAGTTTTATACCAATAGAATCGGGATTTTGAAAGAATTGAGCATACTCCACTGAGCAACAGAACCACACCTGCATAGCTCACTCAGACAGCACTGCTGGCTTCTATGGCATTTTGGGGTGCAAATTAGAGCAAAAAAGGTACTGATGTGAGGTGCAGAGTATTAAACACACACACACACGCATGCTTACACACATGCACACACACACACACACACACACACACACACACACACACTCCTGCCAAACAGTACCAGGCCATGAGCTTTCACAGGAGAAATACAAGTGGGATGTGAGTTCTCATCACTAAATTCATTGGTAGAAGCCACCAAATTTGTGGATGGGTCAGGCAGGACCAGGTCTCAAGCTCCCAGGAACCACACTCTCCTCTGTGTGTTCTCAAGGGGAGAAAAGATAAAAGTGACAGGCAGCTGAGAACTGAAAACTGCAGAGGAATCACAGTGGCCAGAATGAGTCTAAAAGCCACACACAAGCACAAGCGTGCGCGTACACACACACACACACACACACACATACGGCACAAAATTGCTTTCCATACGGCAAAATTGCTTTCCATACGGCAATTTTCAGGTGACTAGAGATACAGAACAGGCAGAAGACGGCTTAGTGAAGCAAAGGTTACAACACTGGAAATGAGAGACGATCAGCACTTTGAGGAGTGTTTTAGTAGTGGGGGCAGAAAGAAAAGCTTAACAGAACGGCCTCATGAATCTGCTCCTCTTTTCTCATGATTGCTTTCACGCAGTCCTCTTAACCCAGAGCTAAGTGGATTGCAAAACGGTCTCCTGCTACTCAGTGGAACATTATTCTCCAGAGGCACAGAGTACACGGTCTCCAGGGCTGCAGGTAAATGAGGGAAAAAGAGAAGCACACATATGTGAACTCATAAAACAGTTCCCAAAATAGCCACTAGTGATCTATGCCATGATTTTAAAACTTGTGCTCATCCCAAATCAAAGACAATTCCAAAATAAGTTGTTAATGGAGTTAGGATTCAAAAGTAAGATAAGTGTAGTGTAACTGTCAAATGACCTTTGATGTGGTCATTTTATCAAGTTACCGGTAGTAACACAAGAAATCCATTAATGTGAAAACAAAGCAAGTGTTAGCTTTATCAGGAAGAGGAACCTTCCTAATAAAAGGTTTGCTTTTCTTTTCCCTTATTAAGCCCTTTTCTCTCTAACCCTTGTCTCTATCGCAAGAAAAACCTGGGCACTGTATACTGGTGCTCACAGGTGGGTATCGCATATGGAGGAAAGGTTGAACCAGCCAGTGGAGGGTAATTCTCTCAGTTCAGGGGTAAAGTATTTTTGTGTCTCCTACAGACACACAGCTACAGAAAGAAGAGAGTGACTCCTTTTTCCCAATAGCCTTTGAATGAGAAAGTTGATAAAAGTAGACCTGAAACTGAAAATGATAATAAATCAAACCTGATTAATAACATACTCTTTTAGAGCCTTAATAGTGTATAATTGTCCTTTGGGGAGAATCAATAGTATAGTTTTGGTAACACGAGCCTCTTTCTCAAAAATGATGACAAACTGGCTTTAGAAAAAGGAAGTCTAATGAGAAGGTAGGGCGTCTCGTACACTGAGTTCGATAGAGATCCGCCAATGCTCCTTGGATGGTATCCGTCTTTAAGGCCCAGTGAGCTCAAGTTCTTATTTTTTCAGGCAATTCTCCAGCAAATTAGAAATGAAGAATCACTAATGGAAGAAGTCTCCAGCTCTGAAAACTAATTTAAAATCTCCATGGAGTTTTTGGTTTACTTTCATCGATAATTATGTCTCAAGCCAAGTGAGCTACCCAGGAAGAAATTAATAATATGTACCTTTCAGATCGAAGGACAAATTAGAAATCATTATTTTTCTGCCACAGTGAATGCTTAAATGATGAACAAAATACAAGAAGCAAGTGGTTGGTCACACAAAACGTGGCCAGATGTGGCAAGCTGGAGGCAAGGTACTTCTCTTTCCTTGGGAAATGTGATCTGTTTGAACATAATTTTAAAGGGCCTCAGTGGTCCTTGCTAGTTGTTTGGAAGATTCATTCTCACCAGAAGTCTAAAGCTGAATATCCTAAATTTGGCATCTTTTTTCATGGCTCCAACATTTGGCCAAAAAGTGACATAAGCTCTCCAGGTGAATGCTCTGTGAATGCAAAGGAAACACATTTAAAGTAGGCTGGGGAAGACAGGCAGGAAATTGTATTTGAGCCATACAAGATGAGCAAGGATTATGTGGCTAAAAATAAGGAGAGGAATCTAGAGATGGAGGAAGAAGGCTGAGGGTACACTAGCTTCCTGTGGTCCTGCAGGAGCTGTAAGTTAATGTGCTGCATTCGACCTCATGGCTCTGGTGCAGAGCTCACCCCTAGCAGCCACACCACGTCTGTACCATGTGGTCCCACAGAGGCACAGTGTGAAGCCTGTGAGGGATCAGCCCTCCCATGGGTTAGTGAGCAAGTGAGCAGCTGTGGTAAGACAAAGGGAGGTGATATTTAGGATCTGGATGGCCATTTTCATTGTGATATTCAATCACCCGATCACTGGATTTATCCTCTAGGACATGATACAGAAAAACAGAATGACCTAACTAAATGTGGTAGTGCGCACCTGTCATCCCAGCACTGGGAGGCTGAGACAGAAGGCTTCCCAATTTCCGGTCCAGTCTAGGCAACTTAGGGAGTTGGTGTGATCCTGTCTTGAAATGAAACATTAAAAGGACTAGGGTTATGGCTCAGTGCCTGCTATCTATAAGCTAAACTATGATCGATATGATCAAATCCTAACCTCAGTCTTAGAATATGACCTTATTTGGAAATTTGTGAATCTAATTATGATGATTTCATTAGCATGGGCCCACATCCAGTGTGACAGCTGTGCTTTTAGGAGCAGGGAGAAGTGCATACAGTCACACACATAGGAGAGCAAACACACAGAAAAAAGCCGTGTATAATAGAGGTAGATTCTAGGGCTACAGCTGTGGGGCAGTGGGTGTAAGGGCAGCAGGCAGGTCACCAGGGACACAGAGGCTGCCACGATTTCCTCCTTCCCTTTCAGGGATACGATCCAGGCAGCACTTTGATTTCACAATTCTAATATCTATTCCCATGAAACAGCCAAGGAAACTACTCTCTTCTCTCTATGAATTAGCCAGCAAGCACTCGCTGGTCAGCCCGTAGAGAGAGTCTGAGAATTTCTCCCGTAAATAAGTTATCAAATTAAATCAGGAACTCAGCAGTGGCACAGATAGGCACCATAAAAGGCAGAGTGATAAACAGAGTACGAGGGAAATGAAGAAAAACAGCGCGATGGGAGAGAAAATGTACTCAAGGCCTCCTGGTGCAGGGAATGAGGAGGAGGAGCTGTCCTTTGCCCACTTGGGGAAGGTTGGTTGCCCCCATATCCCGCTTTGCAATAGCTCTCCTCCTTTCCCGCCTTGCAGATGGAAAAGTGACGTAACAGTAACTAAGACAATGCAGAGAACAAATCAGTGGGTTCCTAAAGTAGTTTCAGAAGGAAGGATACAGAGACAGCATGGGAAATTCCCCTCCACCTAACGAATTCTGTTTAATTGCACTCAATCTTGATTCTCCCCAGGAGGTACCATTTCTCGCCAGAAGCCCTAGGAAGCCAGGAGTCTTCCACTAGGCCAGAGGGGAGACCACAGTTTAGAGGATCACTCACCACCAAGTAATTTCACAGGTCAAAATCAACAACAAAGAATGGAAGAAACTGGATTTCAAAGGGTCTAATCAGAGAAATAGAATATCATGGTACTTAAGACCATGATCCTAGAGATAGAATTGCTAGATCCACTGCTGAGTATATCACCTATAAGATGAAACTTGGAAAAACCGTTTAACTTATTTATGTTTCAAATTTATTATTTGAAAAATGGGATAATAATAAATAACATCTCTGCTAGGCTAAGATGACATTAGCACAGAATTCATATTATATGATTTTTTGGGCAGAATATATGATTTATTTTTGTCATATGAATTAAAAACACAATTTGCTAATTTTAGGAATACCCCTAAGGCATCAATGGGAATTGAGATCTGCACTTCAAAACTGAAATGATTGTGTAATGCTTAGTAAAAGTGGAAGAAAAATCATCCGCTCACCTGACAGCCTGTGTTTCTTAGCTGAATCTTCGCCAACTGTTCTTGTCTTTGATTGTCTTCAAACTGACCAACTCAGGACACTCAAAGAGGATCTGTGGATGGTTGTTGAAAGTAGAATTTGAAATTATATAATGCATAGCCAGCCCTTATCTTCACAATGCATAGCTCCTCCTTCTTCTTTCCCACATTCTCCTGTGCCCACCCTGACAGTGTGAAGAGCGATACACATTTTAAAAATGGGGAAATCAGAAAACCCAAGATCTACTTTTGTTCTGCACATTTCTGTAGACACTGTAATTCCATCAGTGTGTTCCCATAGGATGGAAACAGGCTGATAAATCCCTGCCCTGCTTATTTCCAAGATACTTTATGAAGGCAGATGTGAAATTACTTTGAGAAATTGCATCGATAAATAAAGAGAGTAGATAAACTTAGGGAATCTATTTATTTGGTTTTGCTGTGGATAAAATGATGCACATAAAATGTATGGGTTGGCAAAAATAGGGTGAGTTTTATGTGTCCTGAATGACATACAAGTATAACTCAGTGTTTTTCTGCTACACCTACCATATTATCATTATATTTTGGTTAAGATGGATGAAGAATACCAAAAGGCATTTTTAAAAAGACTTTGCAAAATGGATGCCAACAAACACATGTAATGGTCAAGTCTCTAATAATATAGTCATCCAACAATTAACAAATCCCACCAACCTCATCTCTGCAAAAAAAAAAAATTAGTTCTCAGTCATGGAGCAGGTCTTTATATATCCTTAAAAGATCACTAAAACATGGATATCATTTTAATTCTATAGAGAAGCTCTCCAGATTTCTCAGGGAGCTAATTCTATAAAAGTCTGGATTTGAACTCAGGTTTCTTTAGAGGAAAATCCAGAACCCATTCCATCTACTCACCAAATAACTAGGCTTTCTTGTGTGAGTGATGTCAAAGTGAGGAAGCCCTTGAAAGACCTTAGGGTCTTATAAACATTAAAACAAAGTGAAAAATATAAGACATTAGTTATACTAAGAGCAAAGACCATGGGTGCTCACCACAAACAATGCTCAGACCAGGTCAGGTATCTTGGAAATGCTAGGGTTTAAAATAGGTCTCAGAAGAAAATCAGACAACAGAAAATAACTGGAAATTCTTTTCACAAAATTTCATGTCACAGAGACGGCAAATATTAGACTCTTCAGGTGATGGCAGAGCTGATGCTACATCATTTGATGTTTGATGCTGAAGCTGTAACACTGATGTTGCCCTGATTCTTTCCCTCTGAGTACCCATGTTCAGAATTAGCAGACACCATGGATTCTCCCTCTGTCTTCCACAGGTTAAAGCTTTAACATTGAAGAACCCTGTTCTTCTACTTCAGTGAGTAAAGCAGCTGGAGCCTGAAATGACAAGGTGTGCTGATGTCTCATGAAATACACCGTGACAGTAATACTCTGGACGTATGCACCGGAAAGGTCACCAGAGTTACACAAATCCCCTTGCGGGCACTGCATGGAGAGAATGGTGGGTTTGAATTTAGAAGGTTGGATGTAAATTCCAACCCTAAGAAATATATTTTATGTTTGCCTTCAGATAAGGCATTCAGCATTTCAATTTTGCTAGCTTAAAACTTAAAACTATCAATAGTAAGATTAACAAATATTTATGTGTCATATAAATGATAATGGATATTGGCGCAGGCCCACAAGCTAAAACTGGTCATGTTTTTGCAAAAACAGGGGTCCCTTGCCTCATTCTTCCCAGTGTGGGATTGAAGCATGAGTCCTCACGCCTGGAGAACTAAACCAGTTTTTACAGAAACGCTGTCACCTATAAAACCCAAAGTATTTACTGGGTGTTCCTTAATAAAAATTGTTTCCCAAAGTCATATCTGTAGCATGGACCTCTTCTTCCTCACAGTGACACTGTGAGGTGCCATTATTACCAGCCTTATTTTGCTAATGAAGAAACTTAAACAGAGAAATGTTTAGCAACATAGCCCAAATTACAGGGCCATGGAGTACAGGAGTTGGCATTAAAGTGATTACAGCACTAAAACTGGAGCACAGTATTTTAAGAAGTGAGAAAGCACGTTGTGTGTAGCGTAAAGGACTCATGAGTCAGCCTGGGAGGCAAAGAGACACTAAGAATCAATTTATGAAGCGCTATAGCTTTGGCTTCACATCTTGGCTCCTTGGCTTCCCTCTCTGTGATCTCGTGCTGACTGTTTAATCTGAGTCCTAATTTCCTTATTTGCAAATTGAGATAATTATACTTACTGTATTTTGCTGTAGAAACTGAGGCAAGCCAATGTAAAACACTGAGTGAAGCGTGATACATAGCGAGTGGTAAGTCCAAGGGGCTGATGAATCTTTATTTTCATAAGACTTTATTTACTGCTCTCAGTGCTTAAAGCTGTGGTTTGGTTCCTTGCTTAACTTTCTGTTTTCTTCCTTAAGCAATGAAGAAAAGGGAAGAACATGCCTATTTGTGCCTTTACAGTGTTTGGCACCAAATAAGATCCAGTAACAACTTATTGACAGGAGGACCAGTTCTGTAGATCTTGTTCCCCTTTTTTTGTAAGGCCACATTAGGCAGAGAAAATGTTCTTTCGGCATTGTAATATTTCTGGGATGTAAAGAACGCTGCTTTATTTGTTGGTTCTGCATTATGACTAAGTCTGGGATTTATCACTGCATTGGGCAGTTTATTATAGTTATTTTTTATTCCTTCTTGGTAGAATCAATTAGCAAATCAAGATGAAACATCTGTTTATTATTGGATTCATATATATGGCACATTATTTCTTAAAAGACACTTCTAAATCATGCAGGAGTGGGGAACCAATCAAAATCTTTGATTTTTAAAATTCTGACTCATTTTAGAGGGTAAGAAAATAAGCTCATGCTGCAGGTTGTGAGTTGATTCTGTTACACTTTTCTGAAAATTTCTTAAAATGATTTCTCCTCTAACACCTTAGACTACTTAAGTCATTTAAGAGTGGTTACATTTTCATATGCCACAAGACTGTAGATTAACTTGTATTTTCTGGCCCACTAACCAGCTGTCCATGTTAGTGAGGTATCCTTAGGCCTCAGTCCTCTCTCCCCTGGGAAGTGGACTCCCACTTCTTCTCTGACAGATTTACCAGGGGGATCAATTGAAATAACCCGTGCAAACCATCTAGGGGTGACCTGATTATCCCACCGATCCCACCACGTGGTGACTCTCTTTCATTGCGATTCTTTGCTCATCTAGGGTGAGCAATGAGTTTTAATGAGTAACTCATACAGATTATTATTTCCAAATAAATCCAGATTAGTGACAAAAGCAAACAAACCAAACCAAGTGAGGTCTACTTTAGGTTTTATCACATGTATATTCACCGCTGTTCCTCATTTCTTTCTGAGCACAGGTACTCACATTCAAATCCTCTGTCTAATAATTCCGAGCCCTACGTCCCTAGGGGGTTCTGACCAAAATGGTGCAAGTTTCTTATGTATTCCTACTTCTGCAGGAGGTTTGCATTCTACTGAATGTGTTATCTCCTAGGTTACTAATTACCAAGCATGCTATTTTTCAAGGTATATTTTTATGCTAAAGATTGTGTGCCAGTTAAACTTCATGGAGAACTTGACTGGCTTAAGGGACTCTTGGTGTGGTGACACGGTCATAGGGGTTTAATACTGAGCAGTGGATTAATCCACTAAAAATTCTGTTAGAGGTAGGATTATATCGTAAGTCAGTCACTGGGGATCCTGCTTTTGGAGTGTATATCACCATGATCTCTGCTTTTTGACTGCCATGAACTGAGCAGCTTTACTCAGTTATACCTCTCTGCCATAAAACTTCTGCTTTGGAGCCAGCTGTCCATGGGCTGAACCTTCTGAAACCGTAAGCCAAATTAAACCTCTCTTCCTCTGCATTTGGGTGTAGGGTATTGTCGTCCAAGTGATTAGAAAGTTAAACCAGCTCATATCTTTTTTGTATGTCTTTTTATGCTTTTTTAATCTTATTTCCAAAACATCTCATTTACAATATGCGTGTATGTATATATCTATCTATACATGTTACTATCACTACTCTGAGATACAAGACTTACTGTGTAAATTTTTACTTCAGTTGATAAGAAATTTCATTGCTTCAACTACATTTTGGCCAAATACAGAAGGAGATATGGGGAGAAAATAAGTTGAAGAGTCCAGGTATGGAATTCTTAGTACACAAGATAATGAACTATCTTGTGTTTTTTTTTAACAAATGGAGACCTAAAAATAAAATAGTAATTATTAAGAACTGGGAAGGATGCCAGAGGACAGGGAAGCCAAAAATGAGAGTGAAAAAGGAATGATTGGATACAATTAATGCAAAATGTAGGCAAGTATAGAAATACCACACCAAATCCCATTAATATAGACAAGTAAAATGTGTTAATACAAAGTTTTTACTTAAAGAGAATATAGAAAATGTAATAGAAGCATAAAGAAAGAAATAAAAGAATTTTTCCAGGGGAATAAAGATAAGTTTCAAGATATAAAAGCTTTTTATCTGTTATTTAAAATTTGAACACATTTTTCCCAGGTGTATAAACTTGAAGATGAAATTTTGAACAGAGACAGAAACAAACACACAATGTAATATCTGTGAGAAATACTATTGTGTTCTTAAAAAAATAAGTAGATTTCTATTGTTTTAAGCTTTAAGAGGTAAAATGCAAAAGTTAATACTAACTTGAGAGGCAGGATCTTTATTTGGTTTTGTTTCATTTGGTTTTGTTAATGGAGAGCTTATTTAACACTTTTAGGCCCTGTTATGTCATGATTGTATTTGCCTGATTGAAATATGACTCTAACTATAAGAAGGATATTTATTTGTGGGATGTTCTGATGATAACAAGGTTATTGGTGTAGAGATAGTTGTAATAAACATGACAACAGTCAGTGACAACCCCAGGGAAAAATGATACTTGAACCAAGAGATGGATGCTTTACAGTTTTATAATTGACAAATAAGAATGAAATGGTTGACTAAGTACATCTGTGAATGAAAAAAATGACACAAATCAAATGCCTTTGTGACTTGGGACTTTCCCCGTGACGTTTCAAATTCTTTCTCACACCATATTGTATTTGCATTCTTCTTACTGGTCCCAAGCTGTAGTCTTGATCAGTATATCCTTGTCAAATGAATCACCGATGGACTTGAATCCTGGGTGTAGAGTAGGTTATTAGATAGTGGTGCGAATGCTGGAAATAGGTGAAGTTCCTTTGATTCTTTGGTATAGCAAGTAATTCTGTGTCTGCAGGAAGAGGGCCAGAAAGAACTGCATGAGAGCTTTGGGATCATTAGCTTTGACAAGATCATTTGGGATGTCTTCAATAAGGAATGCAAAGAACTCTAAGGAATCAAATACTGCTTTATGTTCAAATTTTGACCCCCCCCAACCTGACTTTGCCCGTTCAATCCTCCATTTCCTTCTGCGTGGCCTTTTATCTTCTTATTCACCCAGGAACTAACATTGGTTCAGCTTGTATGGCACCATTTAAGTGCTCTCCAACTAAGTCAGCATGATGATAGCTGGTTTTACCAACGCCGACCCTCCACTGAGCTGCTTTTCAAAGTTAGATTATGATAAATATAAATTTCTGCATTCTATCGGTGTTACCATTAGCATCAAAGGTGCTATACATTTAAGGAATATAGTTAATCCCACTGGATTTTTAACTTCTAAAATCTTAACTCTTTTGTTGTTGTGCAAGACCACACAAAGAAATTTTCATTAGCATTTAGGATATGAAAGATTAAAGTGAAATCTTGACATCAGCAGAATATGTAATTGAGGTCAAAATTAATGTTTCATGCAATCAGTTCTGATATTTTTCTTTGTGGACAAGAAGAAAAATAGCAAGAACAATGTAATCACATCAGTTATTTCTTGTACTGCATTAAGGACACATTTATTATTATTCATTATTTGACTCAATGAGTATTTCTTAGATATATAAGCTATAATAATTCCATTCAAATTAAGCCAATAGGATACTTCTAAAATTTAAGTACAACTCATTCCTATGACTCATCTCATTAAAATCAAGGAAAATTATACTGACATATTTAAAATAGCAACAAAATATTTAACATTAATACAGTACAAATATTTATTAATTTTCATCCTAATTTTTAAAATAGCACCATAACTATTCTTAAAAAGTGTCATTTTCTACTGGAGTGAAATTTAAGAATCTATTGATTGATTTTTTTCTAATTCATGCACTTGGCAATTGAAAAGACCTCTTCTCTGTTCTCATTCATCACATAGCTGCTTAGGAAAGGCCACATGTGTATGAGAAATTCTACCTGAGGATTATTAACTGGAAATATCATTTGACTCATTCTGTAGTGTTTAATCACAAATTTAAATTCATAACTTATCTTTCTGTGTTGGTATTCTTAAAACTTTTGATAAATGTGTCTAAGTTCATTGCAGTGATATAATTTGACATGAAATACATAGTGGAGTCCTAAAATCACTGAAGCAGTGCAGTACCTAAGAAAGAAATTGAAAAAGATCCAGAGGAATTGCCATTAATGTATAATATTAGGCAATGCTGGGTGGATAAAG
This sequence comes from Hydrochoerus hydrochaeris, assembly GCA_004027455.1. NCBI lineage: Eukaryota > Metazoa > Chordata > Mammalia > Rodentia > Hydrochaeridae > Hydrochoerus > Hydrochoerus hydrochaeris. The sequence continues at coordinate 83,899 of PVLA01004610.1, forward strand.
GAAAACTCCAAATTTACCTAAGAAAAAGACAGTTGATCTAAAAACACTGCTTTAAAAGAAAGATACAGTGGAGCTAAGAAGAAACAGCCTGAAATTTCAGTGCTTAGTTCTCCCCCTTTCATCTAAGAGCAATTTATTTAAAATACCTTCTAAAATTTTATTGAATCTTAACATTAAAATACTTCTTCAAGAAAAATGCCTGCTCGACTTGGTTTTCAGTGAATAATTACACTTCCACAGTTCAATTGTACGACCTGATATTTAGAACTGGAAATGAAAGTATCATGCCTCATCTATTTTTATCTCAACCACAGTTGGCAGCAACAGCATCTGGCAACTGCTAGATATTAACAAATGCTTAATGAAAGAAGGATGTTACATGCCTGCTAGGTTTCAGGAGCAGCTATCTTCCCATTCTGCGCCTCACATACATATTTACCTGCAAACAAAATACTACTCAATCTAATCAGTGGAAAAGCTTGCATTGTGCATAAAATCAATGGAAAGCTCTCACACAGTGCAGCTAAATGAAAACTTCCCATAGAGTGTTAACAGTGCCTTTCCAGAGCGTAAAGAGAAGACAGGAATGCTCATAAATAAGATCAGCATCCAATTTCATGTTAACCTAGTCAAATATGTTGGATAATGTCAAAGAGAAAACCCCAAACACAATTGGGTTGCATCTCAACATTATGGAATGATCTGCGGTGAATTTCAAAAAGCGTTGCTCTCAAGAAACACTTCTGAGAATGGGTAAAACATTCTCTTACTGGCTTACTCAGGAAAGCAAAAAATAACAAAGTGGATATTACAGGCAGAAAAAGAAGAGTAAGAGACAGACGTGGAAAGTGATGAGAGACAGAGAGAATGAGAGGAAAACAATGGAATTCTTCAAACTGTGATGATAGATAGGCTTCGTCTCTGTCACTTTTATCAGCAGCATGTTTTTCAGCTTTGCTAGCTGAAATTAGCCATGTATTTTTGTCATATTGATAGACTGGGATAATTCAGGATTTGGAAAGATCAGCTCTGATAAAATAATTCTCACTATAAGCATCTAATCTGAGAGGTTACTTAATAAAGAATTTAACCGAGTCAGCACATAAGGAAGTCTCACCCTCATCTTTGGTTCTTCGAGGGCATCGGGAAACCTTGCGTAGACAGATTAACAGTATGGTTTCAAAGAGAGGCTGACCATACCTTCCAGTAATCACTAGGAATGTCAGGAAGACCAACAATGCTGGGTTCAACCCAGGAGCTTTGAGTGATAAAAATTCAACTGATCTGAGGGTGAAATCAGCTGCATGAATACCAATATGTCAGCTACCCAACCAGTAGTGTGTACATAAGGAAGCCCCAGTGAAAAACTATGAAATCAAGGTGTAAATGATGACTCTTTTTGGAGCACATAAGTGCTTCCAGAATTGCAAGGAAGAGGAGATCAACAGAATCTGAGTAATACTTTCCTAGACTCTATACCATCGAATCTCAATCTGTAAAACCCTGGCTGATTTCAATCAGTATTATTTTTCAGAAATAAGCCATATCTGTGAGTATAAAATGTTTTGCTATGTTCTGTGAGTCTCTCTAGTGAACTGTTGAACTCCAAACTAATTATGAGAATCCCTCACATTTTCATTTGGTGTCAGACGTATCATCATCAGATTACTACGCAAATAAACTCCATAGCTGTCCAATTTTCAGAGGTGGCCTATGTTTTTTTTTTTTTTTTTTTTGCAGGATGCAACAGAAAGAATCATCTTGGAGTTTATTTGTATGCAACCAGCAGTTTCATATATCCTATTTTCTGGCAGTCCAGGAAATCCTAGATAATGGCTGTCATGAAGGAGACAAAATGTAAGGCAAATCTCCAGTATCTCATAACCGAGAGAAAGAGACAGATATGCCTTGCATTTCAGTGCAAGACATGCTATGGTATAATATGTTGATGGAGAAAACAGAGAAGAAAAGAAATGTTTCCCATAGTATAGGAAAGTAATAAGCAGGGAAGGATAAAGAAAGGTTTTAAAATGCAGTCAGACAAGAGTGAGAAGCTCTATTGTGGTATCACATGAAAGGTGGCCATAGATGGTAAGTTGTGTGTTGTGTTTCTCACAAAGAAGAAAAGATTTTTAACGTTTCCATTGTAAAGCAATGATAAGTACTAGATAACTTTAACTTGGTATAAACATTTTGTACTATTTGAAATTTCACAAAGAGCCCTGCTAGCATGTACAGTTTTATGTATGAATTGAAAATAGATTTAATTTGAAAAGAAAAGCAGGTGTTGACATCGGAACGCTCACTCCTAAGCCTTGGCATTGCCTGGTGCTCATCACTTATCTATGGTCTTCTTTTAATACACAGAAAGGATTTTGCAGGACAGCAGCATCAAACAACATCCACCATGTGACCTGATAGTCATATGAAAATAAGCCACTTTATAATCATTTCTGATGAATACAAAAGCAAAAGCATTACCTTACAACTCAAAATGGTCAAATAGCCCTTCCATGTCTTGTAGGAATAAAAATTCCTTTTAAAAAACATATAGATTTTTGCTTGGTTTTGTTGTCCCCACCTTTGAAGATTAATAAAGCTGTATAGCTGTAAAATAATCTGAGCTTCTAGAACATAGCCACTTAGGAGGAAAATCTTTCTTTTGTAAACTGTCTCACAAGTCATCAAAGCCTTCAACCTTTAGCAAACCAAATTCCCAGTTACTGTTATTGTACTGCGCTGCCCCTCATTGTCGGGGATGCAGACTCCCTTTCATTACAGCAAGTCTAGAGAGTTACTTTTGTTTGTCACAGCTGTGCAGCTGGCGGCCCATCCCCGCTGGGCACCACTGCGCCGTGGGGTCCGATCTGAAGGAAGGAGCTGTCCAGCAGACTGTCTCTCTTCCTCCTCCTTTTGCCACTCCTGAGGGGTCTGGCGGACATCTCATAGCCAGTTAGCGACTGATGTAAGATTATTTAATCCCCCCCGAGCAAGTCTCTATTTTTTACAGCATTCTTTTTTTTTTAGTTTTATTTTCCCTATATTTAATACAATTGCAAAACATGAAATGTAAACTGTCAAAATTAAAATGCCTTCATATTCCCTGATTAGATATGTGATAAAAATGAAACTCAAATACCCTAAGGCTTCATGACTGTGAAGTAGAAGCTAAAGACGAGTTATGTGCCTTAATCAGAAAGCCAAAGCTGGAAGAACACTTTCTATAAAATTTGGTACATCCCGTTTCAAGCTTTATTATGCAGATATAGACTATGCTGATTTGTATTTTTAACCTCTAATATATACATAATATAATCTCTAATATTATACATATTTTTAACCTCTAATATATACATATTACATACATATACCTCTAATAAATACATATTTGTATTTTTAACCTCTAATATATGCATAATATATACATATTAGAGAGATTGCATACACACAATGACTCACATGTTTCAAATTGTTAAGAGTAAAATAATATCTTTTGTGATTTTTTTATTCTATGGCTTTACCTTTGTTATAAAAGCAAATCTCAATAATGTATATTTTGAATGCATATCTCAGTATTCCTCAAATGTTTCTATTAATATACACTAAATGCTAAGTCCTGGAGCAGAGTATTTCTCAGCCTTCAGTTCATCAACACCACCATGAACACCAAGGATGAGTATTTAATGAACATACTTTCCCAAGAGATTTGGAGATTTGACAAATCCTTCTGGATCTTGTCTCTGCCCGCTCACTGCCATGGGATTTGATAGGGGACCAGCATTTTGTAGAACAGAACTTGAAACACTGCGACTGCTTTGTTTCATTCATTTTCCTGTGGATGAATTATTTTCTTCCTTTTATTTTCCCTTCACAAATATTTTCCAGTTGTTCATTATGTTGACCTATGGCGAATGTTGGGAGAGGGAGGGTAAGTGGGAAACATAACAAAGCAGATTGTAATGTGAGATCTGCCATATAATCAGGCTAAAACACAGCCAATGATGAGTCAAAAGGCTATACAAGTTCTCAGTATACACCATTAGTCTGTGGGTGACTGTTACAAATTTTATCTAGCATGTGTCTGAAAAGTCACATGTGTTCAGAGATGGAATCTGACAGAAGAGGTAGGCGAATGGGGGTGTAACCTGGAGAAGTGCTGTCTTGGTCCCTGCCCCTCCATTCTCTCTGCTTCCTGGCCGCCCCGGTGAAAAACTTCTCTCTAACACCACCTTCTGCCATTGATGCTCCTGCCTTGGCACAGCTGACCATGGACTGAATCCCCCCAAGCCATGATCCAATTGGAAATTTCCACTTTTAAGTGTTTGTGGGGGTCAGTTGTTGTCTCTTAGTGCTGAGAAAGTGAATACAGAGACATTGCTCAAGGATTAACTGAGCTGTAAAGAAAGAAAGAGAAAGGGTGAAAGAATTCCACATGGAGAAGAAAAGTTTGAAAAATTACAGGCTAGGTGTCATTTTTGAAGTGAAGAATTTGAGTAGGAGGTATGTGAACTGTTACATTTTATAGACACAGAGCTCATTACAGCATAAAAGTGCTCCTCAGGAACATGAATGAATTGCTACTGAGATTGCATCTTAAGAAGAATGAGAATTCAGGGTGGTAAAATATCACAGTGGAGCGATGTAATAGCAAGAATAATTTCATGAGCACTAATTCTGTATAGGGTTCTTTGTGCACAAAGTAATTTACATGCACTTATTCCTCAAAATATATTCTTCAGGTACTGATGGAGGAACAGAATAGTTAAGTGCTTTTCTTCACCTGAAATTGGTCAGGATCACTGTTTGGAGAGTCCCAGTTTCAGATTTCAGCTAATTAATCTTCAGTGATGTCATCATTATTTACCATTAAGACACCTAGAGTAAGAATGGGTGTAAGAGTATGTGCACGTAGCACCATATGAAGACAGAATCAACAGGACTTAAGCCTAGTGGATGTACAACACAAGAAAATTCTTAGAAAGGAGTCTAAGGTGCATGCTTTGAAAGTTCCTACTTAAAACATTGCTTGATTACCTGTGGTATACTCCACAATTTGATGGGTGGTGAACTCTGTTTTTAAATAAGGCTTTTAAATTAATTTTTTTCATATTTTTTTTATTTAAAGAGAAAAAACAGGAAAAAGGACTTAAATTAATTTTTAAAACTCTAAACCAAAAAAAGAAAAAAAAAACAATGACAGAATTTCAAAACAAAACAATGGGAGAGTAACAATGGTTCATACATTATGTATTGTTATCTTCAAACTAGTTGCTCAGGTTATAAGACATAGGTAAGAAAAAAGAATCAGACAAAGAAAGCTCAAACTATTCTTTATGGGATAATAGAGAGTAGTCATATAATTGCTTATCTTGTACAATAGATATTGTGGAAGTGAAAGAGGAAGAAATTGCTCAAAAGGAAAGAACAGCTAGGCTAGGGGAAAGGAGAAAGAGAAAAGAATATATATATAATAATTATATTACTAATTTCTGTCAGCTCATAGCTTATCAAAAAGAATGGTTCGTGCTTTCATTTTTTGACCATTTTTCATGCCTATATCTTATAATCTGAGCAACTACTTTGATGATAACAGTACCCAATATATTAGCCAATGTTAATCTCCTATGATTTTGTTTTAAATAAGATTTTAAGGTACCTATTATGAGGGAAAATTAAAAATTTAGAGAAAAGAAAATGCTCCTCGCAAGATTCCCTATCATTTTTGATAAATAGAAAGTGCCTTCAATATTGTCTTCAAGAAACTTTCAATTTAGTTTCCTAACAAATGCCAGTAATAAAAATGTCCATAGGTCTAGCTGTCACTTTGTACAAGAAAATGCACTAAGCAGTCCAGCATGGTGGTACATACTGGTAATCCCTGCACTCTGGGAGACTGAGGCAGGGGGATAACAAGTTTAAATGTCTTAGCTACTTAGCGAGGTCCCATCTCAAAATTAGAAAAGAAATGCTGAGATGTAGCTCAGTTTGAAGGCCCTGGCTTGCACACCCAGTACTGCAGGAAAAAAAGCTCAATATACTTTACACATGCTATCTATTTTATTCACAAAACAAGATTAAGTTATAAGTTCTGCAGAAAAAAAGAATCTGACTTACACACTAAGAAACTTCCCTAAGTACAGGTACAAATTCCTTGTGATGAATGTGATCATTATGTATATCTAAAATGTACAAATAAACTTAATTAAATAAAAAAGAGAATTGCACTGAGAAATAAAGGAGCTATGAACTCTCAGAGTTAAAGTCAGTGTTCTTAATCTCTATCATTATTCTGTAAAATGTAGTTTATTTAACTTTATCTTTCCATAAAATTTACCTTTAATCACTAAGATGTCACCATTGAAGTTAAAATATAGGAGATTCTGGACATTTGAAATCAGAGCCACTAATATAGAAGACATCACAGACTGTTACTTTCCTTGTTGTCAAAAGTATGAGAAAAGTTCATTTCCCCATAATTACATTATCTTACATCCTAAAGAAATCTAATTATGGGTAGTAAAAATATGCCTTTTGAAGTCTAAAGACATTCGGTAAACTTCGCGTTCCATTAATTTGCATGCCACATTAATTTCGCCTGTATTAATTGGTATTTTTAAGGCACAGTGGCTCACAGGAAGTTGAGAAATACTGCGAATCACAGAAAGTTATAATAAATGGCAAAGTTCTAACCAGGCACCTACCTGAAGTGAACGGTTCAGCCAGGTGTGAAAGAAAAGTTACAGAGGGAGATAATTACTCTTCTCTGCCTTGTATCAGACTACAGAGAGAAAGCAAGCACTGCACTGCGGCTTCATTTAATTTTGCTGCTTCTAAGGCACACTGGGAAGGTACCCGGGCTTTTTTTTTTTTTCAAATATTAGAAAGATTATAAAGTTCAAAGGTCACCAAGGTAGAGAGAACAGAAAGAGAGACTCCTGGCTCGCAACCCTGGAGATACTTTTATACATATGTAGGATGAACAAGTCGATTAACCTCTGACCACAGAGAGGGTGGCTAAGAAAGCAGAGAAAAGGGAAGGATGCTATGCAGCTGTTTTTGTCAGTAAGCAATTGTCCTATTTATTCATCTGCATTCAAGGGAAGATGATTAAGGTAGATATTGCAGTAAAACAGTCAGACAGGAGATAAAACAGTCGGGATGGTGAGAAGTGAGGAGAGTCTAGATTTAGCTTAAGCATAGAATTGGTATTTCTTTTAATGGGGAAAAACATATTGAAAAGCAGATCTGGGGTGAAGGAAGAAACTCAAAGTTTCTACTTTGAATGCAGGTGTTTTTAAAGGCCTTTTAGACACCCAAAGAGCAATTTTCAGTAAGCAGCAAATATATGCATCTACAGTGAAATAATACCACAGTCATAAAGAAATCGAAACTGTAATCATGCTGTGTATTTAGTCACACTACAAAATACTTAGAACCTAACTGATTCAGATACTAAACACATAGACTAAGTAAATAAGACCTTAAAATGTGACAATTGCAAATATGTGTGGCAAAAATTTAAATTAAAAAAGGGCAAAACAATAACAATTATTAAAATGGTCATTGCTTCCCATTTGTATAATGTAACATTTTGCAAATGTAAGGGTCAAAATTATGCTTTATGTAGGGCATTATATTTGCTCTGCCACAAACACACTTTAGTGTCTGTTTTTGCTCGGTTCAAATCCATATCCCATGTGAAAACAAAACTAATACGTAAATATAGTAGAAAAATCAGATCCCAACTTCTGCAGCCCATAATTTCACATGTTATGTGAATGAGAACTTTCAGCTGATCGTCCTTGAAATCCACAATCCTTCACATAGCCCACGCATTCCGTGTTCCCTACTACAGGCCTCTGTCAGCCCCTCCCCTCTTGATTTCTGCTTCGCTCTGGTCTGTTTAGTTTTCTTCTTGCAGTGCCTCAAGGGCCACTTTCCCTCCTCACTGACCTCCGACCTCAGAGCCCACTGCGGGCTTCTCATCCACGCAGTCTGTCAGCCTTCAAGGTTTCCAAAACCTCACCCTCTCTTAACTTTTCCCTCGCAGCTCACAAGTCAGTGTCCATGTTTGAGACACAAAAGCTGATGCATTCTACTTGCTTATGGTATAAATCATATTAGGATTATGACTATGAGATCAGCTGTGCGATTTCTACATGCAACACTGTTTGCCCTTGGTGATGCTGAGGGCCATAAAGGCAGACTAGTTACTGTCAAATCTCTTTCGAAAGCAACCCTTAGTAAGACGCTTTGTACCTAAGAAAGCGGAAGAGTGGCTCTTGAGAAAAAAGCAAACATTTCATCGTGAAGCTAAGAATCAAAAAAAGAAGAAGGAATGAAAAGACACATTTGAGCATCTTCCAGGGAGCCCTGTGTGGAAAAAGCAGTGGATTCCTAAATCCATCGCCCCTTCCTCACGTTCATTGCCTCTTCCCTGTGAGTGCTGGTGGTCCTCACACAGGATGAACAGTGATCACAATTCCACGATGCTTTGAAGTTTCTATGCATTCAGATTTGATCTTTCTTTGGAGATGCTAGAAAGCATATATGTGCTAGAACGATATCCCCTACCACTTTTATTTTTCTTCTTTGAGCCAGTGTCTTGCTAAGCTGTCCAAGTGGGGCTTGTCTCTGTGCCCCCCACCCCGCCTCTGACCCCGAGGTTCTGGGATTACAGACTTGTGCCACCACTTGGCCACTTCTGCTATTTTGCTAGTCCCTTCATTAGATGTATTTCAGGCAGAAAACAAATTAGAAGAAATAGTGTGATGCTAAAATCATTGGTGGTGAAATTTTGCCCCCATCAACACCACTAATAGTTATGTTTAGATGATTTCAACTTCAATTTATGTGCAAATTTGATAAAATAGGCTTGTATTAGATTTACCATATTCTTTCAAAATTAAAATGCCATCACAAAGTTTTTCAACTCTATTTCAGACAACCATTAACATCTAAATGATTCGCATATCAAATCTCTCCCAGTATCTGATCAATTATATTTATTCCTAATTCTTTTTCAGATAATTATGGAGCTAGGCATGTCTAAATAAAGTATTAATAAAATGGTTTACTTATATTCCTGTTTAAATGTTAAAAGCCCATAAATATGACTTGGTGGATAGACTGACTAGTGAATTAAATAAAAACACAATTGAAACAGTTTTTGTTAAAATTGCAATAAAATCTGTAAATGTGCTTGACTCCATTGGATAAACATTTGTTAATATTATTATTCATTTAAAAAGGAAATGAATACTATGATATTAGTTTGTAGCAATAACTGAAATATAGTTTGCTTTGACTTGTGACATAAACAGAAAAATAAATACAGAGGAGTGAAAAGATATATTGGAAATGCTCAAAAAATTTTATATTTTAGCAAAGTAAGGTTGTACTGAGGCAGAGTAAAACAGGTAAGGAAGAGGAGATTGTATTGAAAGCAATAGTACTGAAAGAGAGAAAACCCAAAACTCAGTATGAGCTCATTTCTTTGAGACAATGTCCCAGGAAGGTTTCAAGGGTTGGAAGAGCATTTACACAGGCATATGGGTTTGCTACCTGGCACTTCTCAATGAGAAAGCAAACCTTTCCATAAAGTAAACCTTTGCTTTACATCCTGAAGCAAAGTGTCCACCAAAGATCGGCCCCTTTTGTCTCAAGCGTTATGAAGACAAAGACAATATTAATTTTTTTTTTATGATTGAATCTCAACAGAATGTTTCTTAGCTCCCTAAAAAAGACATTCTTGGGAGGAAAAACTGGGAACAGGTTTTGGAAAGATTTATATTTCAAAGGGAACAAAAACAATAATTCATAATTATAGGTTTCCTAAGGTAAAACATTTAAGAGATGGGAGGGAAAAAGACCATGTGCTGAGACCATCTAACTTGCCCCAAATCAGTGGGAAAAGGAAATGGAAGTTTGGCTAGAGGCAGAGAGAAGAGGTGCATTAAAATGTTCCCATTCCGATTAAAAACCAGCTCAGAAAACAGATGCAGAAGGCATAGGATTCTACTGGGTTGTCAGACTGAAAATATTGTTGTTGTTGTTGTTGTTGTTTTAATTTATTTTAAAGAGAGAAAAAACAGAAACAATGATACAGAATTTCAAAACAGGGTAATAGAAAATGGCCAATGGTTAATATATTGGGCACTGTTGTCTCCAAAGTAGTTGTTTAGATTTTACAATATAAGCATGCAAAATTGATCTCCCAATAGAAGCACAGATTCACCTTTTCAATGAACTAAAAGAAATTAGTAACATAACTATGTTAGTTATCATATACATATTTTTTCCTTCCTTCCTTGGCCCTTTCTCCCATTCCAGCTGTTCTTTCCTTGTGAGCAGTTTCCTTCCCTTTTCAATAGCTATTATAGATTTATTCTTATTTACTCTTTTAGTTTCTGATAAGACTAGGTTTACACATGCTTATCAGAGGTTCCATTTGACCCAGCTATTCCCCTTCTGGATATTTTCCCAGAAGAATTAAAAACATCATACCACAGTGACATATGTGCAGCCTTGTTTATAGCAGTACAGTATGTAAGAGCTAAACCTTAGAAACAACCCAAATGCCCATCAATCAAGAAATGGATAAAAATAATGTGGTTTTTTTTATAATAGAGTAATACTCTGTTATAAAGAAAGGTAAACTCGAGACTTTTATAGGTAAGTGGATGCAACCAGAGACCATACTCATAAGTGAAATAAATCAGACTAATAATACTTTTAAAGTTCAATTTAATGCAGGTAGATGGCAAATAACATTTTAAAGACTGAGAACAATGCAATAAAATTTCAAAGGGAGGAGGGGACACTACTGAAAACTAATTATAGACAAAATGAATAGCTTTACGAAGTTTGATGATGACAAGAACCACTTACAGAGCACTGCAGTTTTTAAAACCAATTTTCTAACAAAGTCAGTACTATTAACTGAATGATGGATGAGCATGGCACACACACACACAGACACCTCTCCACAGCAGAGTCATCACAAACCGAGAGGACCCCCAGGAGCGCACCGAGACACAAGCCTCTTTTCTCCTGCAAATAGAGATGAGCAGGCATTGACTATCGTTGCCATGGACTCATTACAAACCATGATGCCAAGGGATTTATGTTGAACAAAGTAACTAGGTAGAGAACAGAAAATTTCATCTTATAGCATTTTCGATCAAAAATATTCATTTCTATCAGCATTGGAGTCCAACTGACGAGGCCTGGTGTTATACAGTATGTTTCTGTAGTATCAGTTTCTTGTCTACCACTTCAGCCCCTATCATCTGTGTTATACAGCCTCAGCCCATGAATTGGCTGGGCAAAAAGAAGACCTTCTCTCCTTCCTGATTTGTCAAATGCTGGACTCCGTTCACACCAGTCCTTTGGGCCACAGCCCTCTCCCTACACACAATCTCCCTCACGCCAGTGTTTTATCCAGTTATCTTACACTTCAGCTGATCCAACGTCTCTTCCTGGAAATGCACCCACCCTACAGTGGGTGAGGGGCCCTCTGTGGAAAACCATGGCACCCAGGCCTGCATTGGTTAAATGGTGTTTTGTGAGAAGGAAAGAGATACAGACAAGTTCTTGCTCTATTCCAATGCTCTTGTCAGATGAAATATGTTTATATTCATCTTTATGATCTTGAGAGATCAGAAAAGGATCTCATAGGCAAACATTGCCTGCCTGTGACATTATGACATGAATATGGTATATAGCTATGTATTGGTAATATGTATCATATATATGCATTTTTTCAGTATAGTGGACCCAACTCAGGGACAATCTACCACTGAAGTATATGCCAAGCCCTTCAGTTTATTTTTTATTTGGAGACAGGGACTTCTTTGTTGTCCAGGTGGGACTGGAACTCATGATCTGCCTCCCTGCATGCTGATGGTACTGATGCATCACCCTGCACCCGGCTTGCATGTAGGTATTTTTTTCGCCACAGCTCCTGTCTCATAACTCCAGTGGCTCTGGTTATTTTTTAATGATGAAGAGACAGAGGCCAGGGTATTCATCTCTTGTTCTTTGATCCTAAAGCAGTGTTAGAACAGCTTCAGAGTGACAGAGTGACATGCAGGCTCTTGGTACAATGGTGGGATGCTTGGGTCTCAGAAAAACAACCTCTTTCTCTGATCTTCCTTGGGTCTCTGGTCACTGGCTCCCTTTACTCCTCAAGGCAGGTCATACAAACAATTTCTTTCCCAAGCAGGCTCCTAGAAACTAGAAATATTTTCTAATCTTCCCCAGAATTTCTATCTTTGATGGCAGCATAGAAAATTCCTCCATCCTACCTTGTCTGAGACCCTCTTTCAGCAGGGATCCAACAGGATGAAATGTGTACAGAGTGATCATGAAGAAGATGACCAGGTGGCCTCAGTTGGTGTCCAGTCCTTTTGTCCAGTCACATGTCTACACAGTAGTCCAGGCTTCAGTCATGAATCTAAAGTAAATTCCCATGATAACACCCCAAAAGACAGTATTTGGAAAGGTGCTAAGCAACCAAACATCTAAGAACACCCAGGAAGGTGCTAGGACCCTGCACCTATACATCTCTCCACCTGACTGCTTATTTGTATTCTTTAAGATATCCTTTAGAATACATCAGTCAATGTGAGTACCAGTGCTTTCCTGAGTTCTGAAAAAATGCTTTACAAAACTAATCAAAGCCAAGAACAGGCTTTGGGAAACCCAATCTGTAGCCAGTCAAAGGTTTCAGAGGTTCAGACTTATGACTAGATTCTGTGGAGAGTGAAATCTCATGACTGAGACCCTGGCATGTGGGATTGGAAATAGGAGACACTGGAGGACCCACAGCTGATACCTGTTTGCTCACTGGAGGAGAGGTACCCTCACACTCTGGGATTATAGAACAACCTGGGCGGTGAGCATATTGTACTCTGAGGAACTGACTTTGAGTTTATTTTCCTTCGACATCCTCAACATAAATAAGTGAATCAATAAATGCTAACCAACATTTTTCATGTATGAGATCACTCACATTTTGCAAGTCCAACCAAGAGTCCAAAAGGCAATTGCAATTCTAAAAATTGACATAACAAGTTAGATCAGGGAAAAATTATGTTTTTATACTCTAACTGTAATTTTTCAAGGTATTTGGAGCATGCTTAATAAGTGATAAACAGATTTTGTTTGTGAGCCTAATTTCCTATAAGCCACCATCCAAGATCTTCATACGATACAGCACAGAAGGTGATGCACATTAATCAGTTTATGTTAGTATCCCACAGTGTGTATTTACTTACATCAAGCATCACATTGGGCACTTTGAAAACACAATCTTTCTTTGTCAACCAAGTATTTTAAATGTAGAAGAAAGAAGAAGCCGATACAACTGGCTGTGGTTACTAAGGAGACCATAGACAATTTATCTACAGAGCATTAGCACACGCGCAATGCAGAACTGATATTTGTGTTTAAAATTTACAACAGTGTAGCAAACTCTGAGGCATACTATCTTTGCCAAGTGCAAATCATTTTCTTTAGCATTACAGAATATATATTTTATTAATTAACTTCACTTTTATCTGGCACAATTTTTGTGAGGGTGAAGATGAATTATCATCTTGCTTGGCTAGGGAAACATCTAAGGCATTTGTAAAGGACGCTTCTAGGTGTGTCTGCAGGGGTCATGCAGGCATGACCTTGGGGACCATGTCTGGCTCCTCCGCCATCTCCTGTGGTACTATTCTCCTGCTTTGCTCCAAACACATTGAACTGAGCAGCCTTCTCCACCTCATCCTTCCGCCATGATACCCTGCCTCGGAGCAGTCAACCATGGACTGAATTCCCTGAAACCATGAGCCTGACCCAACCTCTCTTCCTTTAAATTTTAAGTGTTGAATATTGTGGCCCAGTAATAGGAATGACTAATATAATTATTACGTAAAATCACATAAATAGTTAAAAATGGTATCAAGTCATCATACCTCATGGCATAGTAAAAGTCATTGAAACAGCATTCGAACAGACTCAGTCACAAAAGGTTGTTCAAGACTATGACAGCTCACTTACCCAGTCAGCTATCCACTCTATTATTTTATCATTCAGCTGAAAATACATGCCAGGCACTTTGCTAAGTCCTGCTGATGCTCAGGTAAGTAATTAATTTCAAGGAGAATTTAACATAATACCAAGAGAAGGACAGAAAATTCTGTAAATAAAATTACTATTATGACTCTTTATTCTATGTACCAGTTTGTCCCAAATGATTATTCAAGTAGGCATGTAACAAATATTTCTGAAAAAAATGCTATAAAAAAATGTGTAAAAGCTATAGGACACACAGGCCACCACTGGTTGTTTGTTATGACTGAAAGCACTGAAATGTTCACAATCACTGCTACAGGGGAATATTTTTAGAGAGCTAGTAAAGGTCAAGATAAAGGAGAAAAGGTTTCATAGAGAAAGTGATATAAGGAGCTTTGGGTGACCCTCAGATTACTAAAAACAAATGGTAATAGTTATCAACTGTTATGTTTTTGGATGATTTGTTTCACGGACTTATGACAGTAGCTGCATAATACAAATGTGAAGGAAGCTTGGGGAAGGAGGGACTGGAAACTGAAGGTGATGAATTAGCAAACAACAGGAGATGATGACATCTAAACTAGAGCAGGAATAGAAGTAGAAACTAAAGCCAAAAGACTGTGGACTGTATGGAGAAATTTGTCTCTCTGAAGATAAGCCTAAGATCAAAATGTTGATTTTTACATGATTCCAATTTTAGAATTCTATAAAAGTTAAAATTCAAAACAGAAAGCAAAAAGTCCTAAATTCTTTTTAGAATCAATACTCTTTAGAAAAAGCCAATATTGATGTAAAAGTTCAATTAGCTTCATCATATGACCACCACAATAGATTTATGGACACTACATGAATTTTCTCATTTCTGGATGTAAATATTAATAAGATCTGATTTCATAGCCATTACTAATCCAAGAATACAAAAATATCAGAATTTTCAGCAGTGCAGATATTTTGTATGTCAAGACAGAACTAGGTTATTTTAATAAAAATGCAAATATAATCCAATACAAACAAAGTTTTGTTTTCTGAGAAGAAAATAAATTACCCCTTTTCATAATAATATTAATGTTTTTAAACACCAGCCTTAAAATCAAATTCATAAGCTAACTCATTCAAAATGGGATGTCTTAGGATTTATCAAATATTACTTCATTACATTTTAAAAAATGATTTCCTGGTCATTTGTAATTACTTTTCCACAGCATACCTAATAGTGTTAACCTCCCTAAAAAAAAAATGAAAGACAGCTTTTCAGTTTGATCAATGTAATCTGTGTAAAATCCTGTATGTTGTAGGTGGCATTTTCCCTGACATTTTACAGCAGTGTAGAATCACTCTTTTCTGTGGTTATCTAATTTCACGCATTGTTTTTTGATGCAGGATTTTATTGCTGAAAGAAAATTTAGAATTATGTATTCTATTGAGTCTAAAGTGTCCTCAAAGATTTTAACTGGGTTTAAAAATCATCTTCCAAAAACCAAAACACTAAATAAATAAAATTGTTTAAGAACTTTTCATAAATAAATAAAGTTGCATGAGACCATTTAATTTCATTGCATTGAACATTTTTGTGTGACTTGAATTATATTTGTATTAATTCCACACAGTCCTACTAATTACCTTATTCAAAACACCATATCTCTGACTTACACTTCTGAGTGTGTATTAAATGTCTGTTACATAACAACTCAAAACAAGTTAGATAAGATTTAAAGGTAGACTTTACATATGTAATGTCTGTAACATTTTTAAAATTGTGGTCAAGGTCATTAAGTGAATTATCTAAACATGTAATATTTAATGATGCATTACTTTGGCAGTTACTGCTTCAAGTAGAACCTCTCAGTTAGGTATTATGCAGTAAGAATATTCATATACTTTAGCCCTTCTCTGAGAAACTACCCTGAAAAAATAATTTGGAATATCCTACAACCTTTATATTCAAAAATTTTCATTGTATTTCATAATAGTAAACTAGAAAACAATAAAAGAAAAAAGGAAAAATAAATTCAGTAAAGTATAAATTATAACTTGGCCATCCAAATATTACTAATTAATATAATTTTCAGCCAAAGAGTATTATGACATTTGGAAATTCCTATGCAATAGTATTAAGTGGAAATTAGAAGATTCCAAATAGCACCTGCAATTTAACATATATATATTAGGCAGGGGTAATGGCACATGCATGTTATCACAGCACTCCAGAGACTGAGGCAAGAGGACCACCATGAATTCAGTGCCAGCCTGGGCTACATAGTGAGTTCAAAATGAGCCTAAACTGCACAGTGAGACCATCTCCTAAAATGTGTATATAAACAAATAAACAACTATTGTGAGCATTGTTCCTTCTATATTCTCCTATTTGTAATAGAGTAAATGTTCTTTTTTTATATGGTATGTTGACCCATACACATAACATATTTTGACAGAATTTCTCACATTTTAATATCCAGCCATCATGTTCATGAAAGAATCATACTTTTTTTAGTATCTGCCTAATGTATGTTTGTAAAGGACTCACATGCCATTGATTTTTGTTAGAATGTTTCTAGGGTTTGTAAACAATTTTCGGGGTAGAACCTAAAGAAATCACTGTCTCAGGTTGAAAACTATCTCCAGACTTGTTTAAAAGTGCAGAACCATTGCTTCAGTGATGTGAAACTGGGATTGAACTGGTGATCAGACACTGCAAGTAATTTTCTGACCAGGTGAATATTTGCTAGCACTCAGTTTTTTATACTATAAATCCTAGGAGTCTCTTCAAAGACAGATTGCTTTAGATTTTGCTCAAATGCCAATCTTTGCTGGTTTTTATGGTTTAGGTCTAAGCAGTTCAGAGGCAGAGTCTGATTGGAGGGTCAGGGCACTGGGTACCTGACCACAGAGAGTGTATTCTTGTCCCCAACTCTGCCCTGTCTTGCTTTCAGGTCCTCACGAATGAGCGGAATTCCTCCTCCCTGCCCTTTCACCAGGGAACCTTCTAACCATGGACTGAAATCATGAACCAAAATGAACCTCTCTTCCTTAAAGTGGTAGGTATCAAATATTTTGTCCTAGGAATGAGAAAGCTGACTGGTCTGTAGCTCAGCCTCTAGTAGATGACCCTGGAGCGAAACATGGGGCATCTTGAATAAGGCAGAAAGCACATTAAAGCCCAGTTTACCTACTTACTAGTCATGCAACGTTATGCATAAGAGTGTCTGTCCACCTTATGAGATGGATATTATTATTATCTTTTTTATTTATGTTTCATAGTTGAAAATATACAACCATGCATGGCCAAATGGTTACTAATCTGTGATATAGAGGAGATCTAATCCTAATCTTTCATTTCATAGATACCATGCTTGTTTGCCATGTGATAATGGCTCCTTGCTTATCCCATATCTGGTCCTAAATTCCTACATTGGCAAAATCATAAACATCCTATACTTTCCCCTAGACATGAAAAAGCCACAGTAATAATAATCAGTAGATGCGTTTCCATAGCAACAACACAACATTTACAGCAACAGAAACAGCACCACTATAGGCCCCCCATCTGAACTCAAATTTATATTTGAATTGACTATTCGCCTCTTTTTATTCATAGGAGAACAGATCCGTCGTTAGAATTTTTAGTACTTTTTTGCAGCATCCAATGTAATCACCTTTTTCTGTTCCGCATAAGTAGAAAACTGTTCTCCCATTCAAAT
This sequence comes from Hydrochoerus hydrochaeris, assembly GCA_004027455.1. Taxonomy (NCBI): domain Eukaryota; kingdom Metazoa; phylum Chordata; class Mammalia; order Rodentia; family Hydrochaeridae; genus Hydrochoerus; species Hydrochoerus hydrochaeris. The sequence continues at coordinate 101,661 of PVLA01004610.1, forward strand.
TTTTCATCTATTTTAAAGCATTTTTCTACACTTCATTTATGTAGGCAATAATTTGCACTCTACACTTAGTGTATACCTGAAACTTTGACACTTATCCTATTTGATTACAAAGCACAAATCTTTGTTAGACAGACCAATGACTATCCTAAAATAGTTACTGACGCCATGATCAATTTTATATTTCATGTTCTGGCTTTTTAGTTTAGATTATAAAAGGATAAAAATGCTTTGCTCTCCAATATTTTCATATGTATATTATTCTATCATTTCACTAATTACACAAACAAATGTTATCAGCAATTTGAGCTGGAGCATAATTTTCTTTCCTAATACTTTCATAACAAAGTTCATTGTCAAATTCTGGAAGATTTTATGAAGTGACATTTATTGTTAGAATTTAAAAGCTATAAACAAGAACATTTTACTTTATGTTTATGAGCAGAAACTCATATAAAGCATGATAAATTTCAACTATGCTTTCTAAATGAATGTTAGAAATTTCCATGAGTACCTTTTTCTCTCACTTTTTCACTCAAATATGAACTCGTTATTAAAATTATTTGCTAAAGAAATGCTTACTTAGATTGTAAATTCCTCTGACTTAAAAAAAACCTGCATTATATGTTAATTATATAATTACATAATTCTTGTGCACAAATGTTTACATTCTTAAAAGTTTACATGTATTATCTTATTTGATTTTCACAACTTTACAAAAGAATAATCAGGTTAAGAATTTTACCTCGCGTTAAATATGTGGAAGTTAAAGTAGGGGTGATACTAATTAACTAGTGTGAGTTAGTGTTTCAGCCATAGCACACACACAATTATCTATTTATTACACGTTACCTTCTCAATGACCATGACCTGTAATAGTTTTTCCAGGAAAATTTGATAACAGATTTGAACACGAGCACTACAGGAAGTCACTAACATATGTTTTTGATCCACGATATTCTAAAAAGATGCTCACTAGAATTAAGTAAAAATTACTGATATTTTAGTATTTAGAAACGTGGCTTTCCAGGTAGGCTATATATACTGTCGGATCGAAGAAAGTTTACACTTTAATGGGTTCTGCTTCCACACTGTAGAGAAAGTTAATGACGCATCTGGCAGAGGCTAACAAATGACAGTACTTGCTATTTGATGCTATAGATCAGTAATGTTTCCCCCATGAAATAACACTGAAATACAGCTATGAGTTTACCTCCTTCAAAAGTAGAAAGCTCTGCTTAGGAAGAAAGATCCCTGCTTCTTGCGGGCCCTCTGACCTTCCCGGCCTCAGGCTGACTCAGTTATCGGAATCATGGCCAGCACAGACCATGCGGTTATGATCATGGACAGAATAGCAGCGACTCAGTTTGTGAATTTCATCGGTTTGCAGTTCTAGGAAAGATAGCTCGCTGGGCTTGTGGGGAAGATGGCCATGGTCATGTTCATCACCCCAAGCAGAGTTTCCCAGTGGAAGCCCAAAGTTGCTGAATGCTTTTGTTTGAGAGCTGAATTAACCAAATTGTTTGCAAAAAGAGGTGTTGGAGAATCAAGGTGTCACTATACTTGAAGCCGCTGGAGAAGTCCAAGCTGAAGAGACCCAGTGAATGTCCTCTATGACTTTTCTCCGATATACATTTCCTTAAATAAATTCATTGATTAATATGACTACCTCATTTATCTAACGTAAGTGCAGATCTCACATTTGAATCTCACCATACCTGGAACAAAAGTGTTTTTTTCAAGTTTGACGTTCCATAACCATGGCTTTTATTTTTATGTTTACTAGAATTAAAATAAAATGTCAGGATAAATATGATCAAGTTGATATAATAATAAAAAATCTGACTAATACTGTTCTACATTCTTCTTGCCTTGAATGTATTTAAACAACTGTATAATAATTGGCACCTCAATATAAAAATTCATTGTCTAAAAATTGATTTTATGAACAATTTATCCAAATTCTTAGGTTAGTGGTTTGTAGAGGTGTGGTACATTTTGGGTGTGTTTTGTTTTGTTTTGTTCTGCTTTGTTTTTGAGAGAGATTCTCACTCTGTAGTTCAGGCTGGCCCTGAACTCACTATGTAAACCAGGTGGGCTTCAGACACATGGGGATTCTCCTGCCTCAGCCTCTCAAATGCTGAGATTACAGTGTGGGCCACCATGCTGAGCTTGGTTTTGATAATGAATAGACAGGGGCTAACTCATAAACACAGGGGGAAGCTCAGTAAAATCATCATGATTTGGTCTATGCAATTCTTCCCACAACCAAAATTCTTTTTTAAGAAATACAGAGATTCAACCGGGGGTGGTGGTGCAGTCCTGTAATTCCAGCACTTGGGAGGCTGAGAAAAGATGGTATTGCAAGTTCAAGACCAGCCTGGGCTACAAAGTAAATTCAAAGCTATCCTGAACTGCATAGAGAGACCCTTGAGACTCTGTCTTAAAAAGACAAAAAGAGAGAAAGAAAGAAAGAAAGAAAGAAAGAAAGAAAGAAAGAAAGAAAGAAAGAAAGAAAGAAAGAAAGAGAGAGAAAGAGAGAGAGAGAGAGAGAGAGAGAGAGAGAGAGAGAAAGAAAGAAAGAAAGAAAGAAAGAAAGAAAGAAAGAAAGAAAGAAAGAAAGAAAGAAAGAAATATGGAGGTTCTTCTGGGCGTAAAATAAAACCCAGAAATTGTAGCTTTGTGACATGAAGTTAAACACATTTAGTGCTAAATCTCATTTCTACCTTTGCAAATTCTGTGACTTCTCTGGGTTTCCATTTATTCTGTTCAGTAGTGGCATAAAACCACTTGTGGACTATCATGATTAAATACAGCATAGAATAAATAGCCTAGTAAAGCACAGACACACATTAAAATTTAGTCACTTATTCAATTTCAGCTTTTCAAGTTCTGTTCCCTTTATAAAACCACCATTTCTCTAACAGGAATTCTCACTGTGTATGTGGTGTGTCTGGCTGTTTGCCTGGTTTTCCCTGGACTAGGCTAGGTCCAAAACTGTTTAGAGACACCGAGAAATCCAGTTAATCTCCTTAGGTGAAATTACCCTTTATAGCATTAAGACCAGTAAAAACAGAAAATATTCCCTGGCTAGAATCCAAATGGAATATTTTTAGTTAGAAATTTACTCAGTTTAGTTCAAACATTAGGTGAAATTGCTTGAGTCGAATCTACGGACCAGTCATTATGAAGCTGGCAGCCTAAGGTAAAAGTGGGAATTTGAAATCCCACCTTTCTCCAACAGGATTTAAGGCTTATCATTCATATCTGACACAGGGAAAAGGCCTCTTACTAAATATTGACATTAATTTTAACATTCCTTATCCACAGATTATGCTGATTTTTGTTGCTGAGGACTTGCTCTAGTGCACTGCATGAGAAGTCAGATGGAAAGCATTGCTCTTATCTGAAACCTCCTGCCGGTTTCTCAGGGCACCAGGTAATGGGAACCTCTGAGAGGTTCAATTACACTGAACATATATTTCTATGAGCATGGAATTTTCCCATGCCAAAGAAACTCCAGACACATCTTCAGCCTTCTGTCCAGGAGTACTGAGCTGGGACACTGGGTGAGCGTGAGACAGCTTAAGGACATGTGGCCTTGTCTCTGGTGTGGAAGCTCCAGAACTATGCCCTTTAATAAGGCCGGAAACACCGGCTTGCTTGGGGATCTCTGCTTCCCATCAGAAAAGGTGAATCAGGTTCTTAATATTGCCTTCAATATCAACACTGGTTAGCAAGAGAGGGGAACTAAAGAGATTGCTCCAGATTGGAGAAAGAGGGTGGGGCTGGGAAAAATTCAGCTGTAAAAGAAAGCTACCAATAAATTCAGAGGTAAGGATGTGTATGTGCAAACTGGAGAGAGAGAGAGAGACAGAGAGACAGAGACAGACAGAGATGGCAAGAGAGACAGAGAGAGAAAGAGAAAGATGGAGAGACAGAGACAGAGAGATTTACTGTTTTTATGGCTGCCAAATTCATGTTGGAGTCATAACCCCTGGGGAACAGTTTTAAGGAGTGAGAGTTGAGAGTCAAGCGCTTTGTAATGGGACTGGGACTTTGTCAAAGTGTACTAAGAAACTTATCCACACTTCCGCCAGCCAGTTTAGGACAGTGCAAGAAGGCTTCACTGATGATGCAGGAAACACCACCTGACTGGCCAGTAAATCTCCGGAGGCCCTGGCCTTGGATTTCTGAGTCTCCAGGTGTGGGAAAAATAGATTTCTATTCTTCCTAAGTTTCCTGCTTTGTAGTTTTTGTTGTAACAGAAGACAAAGGAAGAGACAGAAAAAAGGGACGTTGACACACATGTATTCTCTCTCTCTCTTTCTCTCTCTCTCTCTCTCTCTCTCTCTCTTTCTCCCATGCACTTGACTTTCCCATTCTTTTGTTCTAATTTAGAGAAAATGACATACCTTTGTTGAGATGACAGCTTATTAAGAGTGTGTGATGCTCATTTTAAGCATTCTTTAACCACATATTGAAATCACCAGCATTTTAGAATCTTAACAGAGATTGACAATGAACCTATCTTTAATTTCTTCCTTTCAGATGATATAATTTTCTATCCCAGTGTGTGTGTATGAGTGCATTACAGTGGATTTAATCCAGGGCCTTCATACTCAGCTGAATCCCTCACCTTTTTAAAAATTCTTTAAAAAAATTTTTTTTTGAGTTAGGATCATGCTAAATCACTAAGTTGCCCAGGCTGGGTTCAAACTTGCCGGCCTTCGGCCTCAGCCTCCCAGAGTTCAGTCCCGGGCTGTCCAACTTTGACGTAACCTTTAGATGAATTCAAATGATATCACCAATACAAGCTGTTGCCTTTGCAAGATGATGTGTTGTTTCATAGTAAGCTTTTCTTTATAATGAGTATGAGATACACTAAAATAAAAATAGCATGTATAGTGCAGCAAAAAAAGGCATGGGCATTTATCACCATTATCAAGTGTTACATATTGGCCATAATTCACGTGGTATATTTTTGCACACCTGGCTGTATGGAGGTCCGTTTACACCAGCATTGCATGGACACCACATGTTATACCACAGTGTACATCAATGATGTCCCAGGGCAATAGGGAATCTACAGCTCTTTTATCATTGTGTGAAGTTGCCGTTGTTCATCTAGTTCATCTTGGTTATATGTCAGTGTGCAGACTGGGCTTTCTTTGTATGAGAACATTTCAAAAAACAAATTGGAAGTCTCTGATCAGTAAATTCCGAAAGTTTAAGTGCATATTTTATAGTATATTTTACTGTAGGCAAACTTGATTGAGTTAATAATTTAACCAATGTCACCTATTAAAAATGCAACTGTAAAGCAGGCTCTGTTTGGGGCTTAAATGAGCCAGCACCACTATTATCCTGGGCTCAGCATCCTCACTGAACTTCCAGAATGATCTAACAGAAATTCTTAGACAAATATGGCAGCACAGGCCAGTAATCACAGCAGTCTGGGAGACTGAGGCAGGAGGGTGACATTTTTAACCCCAGTCTGGGCAACTTAGTGATTTAATCAGACCCTACTTTAAAATAAAAAAAGTGCTGGAGACCTAGATCAAGACAAAAGTCTTATTAGTCCCTAGTGTGGCAAAAATGTATCTATCTGTCTATCTATCTATCTATCTATCTATCTATCTATCTATCTATCTATCTATCATCTGTCTATCTATCTGAAGCCTTAACTCTTGAAACTCTTATAAGGGACCTAATTTTGACTGTGCAATTGCCAGGTCCTGTGCTTGCCTTATGACCAGTTGCTAAGCTTGTGTTGAATGCATGCATTGGTGTCCTTTGTAGACGGCTAGCGGAGCAGCTGCATCGAAGGTTGTCACACAGGACCCCACCGTGTGAGCACCCACGGAAGTCTCGGGAGCTGTCTTGGCCCTGAAAGGAGATTTTTACATGTTTCCGCTTAGGATCCAGTGATTATAATTTCTGTGGAAATCAGCTGTCTGCCCCCGAAAGGCCTCTCCCGGGCTTCCCCCACTCTAATATACTGGCAGCGAGCTGTTGGGGTCTCTAGATGTCTTGGTTAGCACACATGAAAAGCCTGCTAGTGCCTTGGTTTCTTGAGCTTCATCAGTTCTTGGCCACACTGTAAGGCAAGAGAACCAGAAGAGCTCCAGGGGGGAAAAAATAAAAACCAAAAAAACAGGTTGAGATTTTTTTTTTGACTTGTATGTTTTTTGAAATAGTACACATGAATTATGATCCGTGCACCCTGAATTAATCAGGAAATGAGAATAATTACAAAGCAAACATGCAGTAAAGAGCGCTATGCAGTAAAACCTGGTAATATTCATCACCTTCCTTTCTGAAGGGCTCTTTGCATGCGATGTAGAACTATTTAGTAGAAGTCAATTTATAGAGACATTTTGCCCTTTTTAACCTTGCAAAAACTTACGGTTCCTCCCATATTTTTTATTCTTCTTCCACTCCTCTCCTTAACCCCTGTCCATCTCTGCAGCCCCTTTCCATTTGCAAAAAATCACTCTGCTTTTTATTTTCTATCTTATGATGATTTTAAAAATTATTCATACATTAGGTTTCTCATACGAGAGGAATTATATGATCTCTTAGGACAGACTCAAGGTGTAACTACTTTACTATGTATAAACTGCTCAAATTTATACTTCTTTGTGGCAGACTAGTACTTCATTATGTATAAATACCACACTTTTCTTGCATGCGTGCCTCATAATTTACTGTGCTCATTCCACGCCATCCTCTCTGTGCTTATTACTGCAAGATGGGCAGATGCAATAGCCTCGCAGACTGTTACACTGCAACGCATGGCTGTGAGCTCTTTCTTTCTGCCCCAGTGTGGATATGACCATGACTTCCTTCCCTCCTGTAGAGCATGGCATAAAAGATATAATATCCATGATTGCATGCTTATGACTATGCTATATAAAATGATGGTAGCTTTGCTGCTAAAAACTTGCATTTCTATCTCTGCAGCATCCAGCTCCTGTGTGTTTCTCTGAGGTGAGCCTCGAGGCCAGGAACTGAGTGTAGACGCCTCTCAGGGACTGACTATCCATAAACTCTACTAATCAAGGCGGCATATTATAAACAGAAAATAGAGCAAATGGAACAAAGCCTAGACATACCTCCATGCCTTGCTGGTAAGCTGAATTTATATAATGATACAAAAGCAATATTGAGGGAAAGAAAATATTTTCCATCGGTGGAGCTGTAAAAATTACAGATCCAAATGGAGAAAATAATAGTCGCTCTGATCAAAGAGAACAGAGGAGATTATTTATAGATGGATCTGTGTCCTCACATCTTGGAAAATTAAAATGATAACGCTTCCAGAAGAAACACAGAAAATTGTATCATTAAAATCTGACAGTGGGCAAAGATTTCTTAGAGAAAACAAAGAAAATATTCATCGTGGATGGAAAAAAAATGACAGTCTGGACTTTACGAAGATATCATATTTTAGTCATCTACTCATTGATGCTATTTGGAATATTCTAGCTATTCTGAATACAACTTCTATAGATATTTATGTCCAGCATGTTTGTGTTTGAGTGTGTGTGAATATGGACATTCCAAGGTGTTAATTTTTCTCACATAAAGAATTAGGGAAAAAATGTTGTTGGAGAATAAATATATGTTAAACTTTGTAAGAACTGCTGATTAGTTTTGCCAAACTCTACAATTTTAATGCTTTCGAGGTAGAGGCATTACAGATGAACTTAACAGATTCTCTTTCTGCGTAATTTTTGCTAAGGATAAAACAAACTTTTATTGGAAAAGTTACATAGTGTAGTCTGGTTACAAATTTTAGGCAGCTCATACGCAGGTGACATGAAAAATATACTCACAGAAGTAATAGAGAAAAGTTTTGATTTGATAATGTGTAGCATAATAGTACTATGTTTTAAATGGAAAATCCAAAAACAAGTCTGGGTCTTAAGCAAAAAGCCAGGTGTAGCAAATTAATGAATGAATTAATAATGGCTGCGTGAGCATCTCCCCCAGAGCCTCCTGCATGGCAGTCTGTAGGACTTCTTCTTCAAGTTCTGAAGGAAAACTTGCGGGACTTGCTTCAAATCCTAAGACCCTCAGCTCAGTATGGCTGAGAGGTGAACTGTGAGATCAGAAAAGTTGCCATGGGTTTCCTTTAAAGAGAACATTGAGATTCACAGGACATTTGACTTATTGGTACTACCCTAACACGATGTGTCACAAATATCCCAAGTGTCCTGAGACCTCTAGGACTATGGTGAATGGTGTCACACAGCCTACGGAAGAAACTTCCTCTCCACTTCTGTTCTCTACAGAACCTGACTCTCACCATGACTCTAGACTCCAGCCTGTAACACTCGGGACCTCACAGCTATTATATTGCTGCAAAATTATACATATTATTTATAATTGGATTCCTATAATTTATTGTACCCCGAAACACTCTTCTGTACCTTGCCCTCTCCTAATTCTTCCCTCACACAGTGCATCCCAGCCAAAAAAAGAAAAACAACTTTTCCTTCAAAGTCCTCCTTCTGGTTCCTTCTCCAAAGTTCTTAAGTAGAATCTCTAATATTTTATGAAATTCCTTCTCTTAAAATCCTCCTCCTCCTATTTTTAATATTTTCCCCACCCTCAACATATATAAAAGTTTTAGGGCCTTATGAAACTTAATATATAATTTCTTTGGAACTTGCATTTAGATCTATCTCATAATTCAGTATTTGATATTTATCTCGTCTTGGTACCTCAGTCAAATTCAAGAAACTGTCGCAGTACAATGATGCCAGGGAAAATAATTTAGCACTATGCACACCTGTCTTCTCCTCTAGACCATAGGCCAGGACTGTGTCTCAATTCTCCTAATTTGTTTAGCCCTCCTCCTTTATAACAGTATGCAAGTAAAGCTTTTTTGCCTCGCATGCCCCTCTTATTTCCCAGTGATTTGCCATTTAACTCCTTTGTAATTTTAGACAGATGAAAATAGTATCCTACATAGAATTCACAAGGCTAGGGCTTTTATCTTTTGTTTTTTCAGGAGTCTGTAGCCCCTTATAATTCTTGGAAGAAATTATTAGATTAACAAATATATATTCAAGGAGTAAACAAATGAACAGATGAAAAAGTACAGAAAAAATAAAAATAAAATGGATTAATACACTAAGATAATTTTGGATACTGAATGAATATTTAACCAATGCCCCGATCTGATCACATGCTATAGAATAAGGGACATTGTTGTTATAAATAAATCATAAAGTTTTAGGATTTTATAACTATGATACTTTTTATACCAGATTCTTACTACTATCATAAAAGTAGGTTTACTTTACTAAGGTTTAACTATGTTCTCAAGAATACACTCTTCTCCATTTTTACAAGCATTATATTTTATTCTAACAGTAGTGTTACCTCTGGGCATTAAATATTTCATGAATGATAATAGTAATAATTATATTTATAGTTTATGTTTATTTTATTTATAATGCATTGACTAAGTATATGTCAGTCTCTCTTCTGATCGCTTTTCATTAACCTAGTTCATCTTCAAGCAATGCAGTAAACCAGGTAGCAGCTAATAAGATACTGTAACGTTTGTCACAAGAATAGACAGGGAGCTTAAAGTAAATTTTAAAACGATTAATTTCAAGAGGTAATTAATCTCCATTTCTTATTCTGATTTTTTTTTTTTGCTGCACCCAAAGTTCCTGTTTCTTCCATTATTTTTAGGGTAATAAGCTATAATTCAACATATGAAGTAGCCACCATTGAAGTTGTGCATTTAAAAATAATTAATTAGCATACCACATCATATTCTTTCCATGATAAAATAATAATTTTATCATGAGTAGCCTGAGACTTGCTATGTCTTGATTAACTTGTATGGTGTTTATCCATTTCATTTGAAATTGTCAATTAACTTTTTATGTAATAAAATTAAAGAAACTCTTTTTTGTCAGGTAATAGTCATGGGTTCAAGTTTCCCATTTCATTCAGAATCTTGCATTGTTCTCTTGAATTTGAGTAAACAATGGATAACTGTGTTAACTCAAATATGTGAACATGAGCCTAGGAAATAGGAAATTCCATTGAAATTAAATACAAGCTCAATGGTTTTCTTTCTTTCTTTTTTTTTTGTGGGGGTTAACAGGAATCAAACTCAGGACCTCACGCTTGCCAAGCAGACACTGCACCACTGAGTTTCTACCCCCAGACCCCAAGCTCAATCTCAAAGATGTGGAAAATAGAAAACATGCAACTTAGTAAAACTGATATGCATGATAGTAAAAAAGTTATAAAAATACTACTCTTGTTTATTGAAATGTTGTAATTTAGGAATTCTAAGTAACCTGTTAATAAAATATTCTTCTATAATCACTCAAGAAGTTTTTATTCTTTAGTCTTTAACATAATACTGCAGAGAAAGAGTCAATGGGAAGAAAACAAAAACTGTGCATTTAAATACATTTCCTTACATTTTAAGGGTGATAATATCATCAATATTTTCATTTTATTTTACTGTGTGCATCTGGCTAAAAGAAGGTCTTTTAGCTTTAATGCTTATGTTAACAAACACCCAAAATACCATTTTCTAAATTATTTCATATATAACAGAAAATGTCTGAAACTACTCACTTCAGACCAAAGGCATTTTTCCTTGTTGTGAAATTTTTAATATCAAAATGCCTTATGCATACCTGTGTTCTCTAGTCACAATAACATGTAATTTTCTGCGTATTTGTATATTCAGCAAGTATGAATTTAGTTTCCAGTCCAATACAGTAAACAAGTATTGGTTAAATAACCTGGTATGTCAGTGCACATCTGTAATGACAGCGCTCTGAGAGGCTGAGGCAGGAGGGTCATGGCTTCAAGTCCAGACTAAGCAACACAGCAACTCAGGAAGACCCCATCTCCGAATTTAAAAAGATAAGAAGGAATGGGGATGTAACTCAATGTAAAGACACTGATTTCAATTCAAAAAAATCAATCAATGAACTCTCAACCTTTGGGATATTGATACTCTGGTTAGAAAAAAAGGAAGCAAACGTTAGTATCGTGGAAAGCACTGGTCCATGTGACAGAAGCAAGAAGACGATGGTGAAGACAGAGAATGGTGAGTAAAGTTTCTTTCCACTTCTGTTATAGGTGTAAGCTGCTCCACGCGTACACTGTCTCATAGCTGTAGCTGTGCCCAAATGTGGAAGAGTCTGGAGGAGGCGAAGAGGACGTGTGAGGTCCCTGAGGGTGATGCAAATGAATGCACTGAAGAGACAGAAAGTGCCCATGGAATTTGGTGGTTGCAGCCAGAATCCAGCAGAGAAAATCAAGTCGTCCCAGAGATCGGATGGCCCTCATGAAAAAGATTTTCCTTGTACTTTAAAGGAGGGCAGTTACTTGATCTGACTGGTTTTGTGGACTTGAACTTAACCTATAACAAAGAAAGTGGTGAAAAAGGAACATCTATTTTGGAGACAAAGTCTTTGGTATTTATTGATGGACTGGATATAAGACTTTTAAAAAGTGAGAAATCAAGAATGACTGTTAGGTTTTGGGCCTTAGCATCTGTGTGACTGTTGGCTCAATTTATTGCTGACCAAAGAATCAATACTTCTGTTTGGGTCAGAATAGTGCTGAGAGAGCTGGCAGATGAGATGTCAAGTAGGCATGGAATATAGTGAGACAGAAAGCAGAGCCCACACTCCTGAAATATACTCTACAGTCAGCAGCATATAAATAATCTTAAAGTGAGTAGGAGGGTAAGATCCTTTAGAGGAAAGCGTGAAAAGAATGTAGAAAGGAAAAGAGGACTAACTGCTGGGTAAGAAGCACCCCAACATTGCGAAGGGAGAGACCCTGGAATAATCGCTACAACACTGAGTCAAATGCCTAATTCAGCACTTCAAAGCCGTTGCACATAGCAGCTTCCTATTGAACCAAATCTTAGGATTTCCCCAGCTCACAAACTGAAGGTACTTTCCAGGCTGACAATTAGGGAGCAAAAGTCAAATATAGTCTACAAAACTTGCTAAATTGGGGCTCAGATAGGACTTCAGGGAGAGTGATGCAACTAGTTTGTTGAGAGGCAGAAAGAAGGAGAAAGTGATTCAGAAATAAAGCACTAGAAACCTAAACAAGTGTCTGGAATATCTACAAATATATTTACATAGAATAAACACTGACATGTTAGTCTGAAAAGAAAATGTTAAAGTGATCTAACTAATCACTCATTCCAATGACAGAATGAAGCCTTGTACTATTTAAAGGAACATAACAAAATCCATCATTCAGGAACACAGAGCTTACATGGTTAGCATCCCATACAAATTACTGGGTCCAGGGAGAAATAAAAATATGATTCAAATTAAGAATAACTTAAGCACACAGAAACAATCATAAATGACAAAGTTTGTTGCATGAAACTACACAAAACACATTAGACACTCTATATCAAAAATTTGAGAAAACACAGTGATAAAAATAACAATATAAAAGTATCTTAATTTAAATTCTAAAGAGAAAGACATATAAATGTGAAGTGATAAGTATCCAAACAGCATTAGCTGCATATCAGATTTCACAGAAGGAATAGTAAACTTGAAATCATTGTCAAAACAAAAAAGCCCCTCATAAGAAAGTCTGAAAAATAAAGAGAATAGTGCATATTGATGGAGCAATATAAGGTAAATAAAGTTAATATCTTAAAAAAAATGGGGTAGCAATTACCGGGAGAAATAGCAGGCATTTTTTTCCAAATGTGGTAATAAATGATAACCCTAACATTTAAGAAACTTGATAAAATATAACCAGAAATATGAAGAAAATCACAACAGAGATCATAATAATAAGCATTTGGAAAATTAGCAATAAATTAAATGGTATCTCTATTTGATGTACATATTTTGATAATAAGGACAAACTGTACCATCTGTATGTTTTTGCAGGTTATCTGTAGATGAACAGATGGCAGAAAGGTAGATAGGTAGATAAATGGATAGTCAGACAGAAAGATACAAATTATATGTAGAGAAAGAAGGACATATTTGCACAAAAAATTAAATGCTACAATTATAGCAGACAAATTTTCAAAATTAAGATAGTTAAAAGATCTTTAAAGTTCTTAAACTTTAAAGTTCTTAAACTTAGACTATTATACCTGGAAAAATGCTCACAGAGAAAGAAGCCTTAGAGATATGAGAGAAATATTCATTCTTGACTTCAACACTTAAGTGAAACTGAGTTTTAGATAAATTTCTTCTCCTTGCTTTTCCTGAACCGTACCTGAGATAGTCCTGCTTTGCTATCAACATTGAATAAAGTTTCTGTTAAAGGAAACATATGGTCCACAGTCATAACATATTGCTAAGGGAACCAGTCTAAAATAGATTCACATACAGTAAACATCCAAGTTAGGGTTGTTTTTATTTACTGTTCTTATTTTACTTGGAAGTAATTCAGAAGAATTTTGCTTGTATAGCCTCATTCTCCAAGACAAAATCCTCCTCTTTCCTTTCCTTACTCACTGGAGGAAAATGTTTTTAAGTTGTGGATGCCTACCTCCATCAAATTAAATAATACATGTTTATCTCTAGTCCGTGATGAAAATCACTGAGAATTAACACTCTGAAACCCTCTCCTCCCCACTCCATCTTATTCTACCTTCTTCAGTAGAATCCTCATGTTTTTATTCTTACTTCTTCAAAGAGCATTTTGTGTTACTTTTACATATATTTGTATAAGGAAGTTGTTGATATATATTTGTAGCCAAATTTCTTTTATTAATGTGACTTCATGTCTCCTTTAACTGCTTTTATCTTTGAATTTCATGACTTTCTTTCTTTTTGTCTTTTTTTCATACCTTGAAAGTATTTCTTAAAACAGGGATCTTTTGCATCAGGAATAATTCACACATTTCCTGACCATAGACCTATTTTTAAATTTTATTTTAAAGAGAAGAAGAAGAAGAAATATAGAAACAAAATAAAACAGGATTTCAAATCAGGCTAATAGGGGAATCACAGGAATTATTACACTGTGCATTGCTATTTTCATAGTAGTTATTCAGAGTACAAGACATAGGCTTGAAATAAGGTCCAGACAGTATTTGCACAAATCTTTCTTTTCAATGAACTTAAAGAAACTAGCTGAATAACTGTCTTAACTATCTCATGTATATGTATTTTCCTTTTTGTCTGCCTTTCTTTCCCCTTCTCCCCATTAGTTTCTCTTTTCTTTTAAACAGTTTCTTCCTGATTCATCATATCGATTATATAGTTCACATCCTATTTACTTGTTCAATTTCCCACACTGGTGAGAACTCAGTGCTTACATATATGGGTCTGATTTATTTCATTTATAGGTATGGTCTCAAGTTGCATCCACTTACTTATAAAAGTCTCCAGATTATCCCTCATGGCTGAGTAGTACTCCACTGTATAAAAATAATACATCTTTTTTATCCATTCCTCAGTCGATGGTCATTTGGGTTATTTCCAAGATTACAGATTGTGCTGCTATAAACACAAGTGCACATAAATCACTGTGATATGATATTTTTAATTCTTCTGGAAAGATACCAAGAAGGGGAATAGCTGGGTGGAATGGGATCTATTCATCCCATTTTTCTAAGGAATCTCCACATTAGTTTCCACAATGGTTGTACCAGTCTACATTCCCCCAATAGTAGAAAAGAGTTTGTTTTTTCCCCATAGTCTTGCCAGAATTTGGTTTCTTGACAGTAACCATTCTTTTTGGAGTGAGTCCATGAACTGAAATTATGCTACAAAGCTACTGTAATAAAATCAGCATGGTACTGGCAAAAAAAAATCCCCCCAAAAACAGACCTGAGGACTAGCAGAAAAGAACAGAAGATGTGGACACAACTCCAAACACATTATCTTATTTCTGACAAAGGAGCCAAACATATCCACTGGAAGAAAGATAGCCTCTTTAATAAGTGGCTCTGGAAAGACTGGCTTTCCACATGCCAAAGACTAAAGCTAAACTCATATTTATCAGCTTGAACTAAACTAAAGTCAAAATGGATCAAAGACCCAACTATTAAAACAGAAACACTAAACCTAAAGGAAGAGAAAACCGATAAAATTCTCAAAAACTTAGGTGTAGGCAGAGACTTCATGAACCAAGCACAAATTTTACTACAAAGAATCAACAAATGGGATCTCACCCTATTTAAAAGCTTTTACATAATAAAAGACATGACCAACAGAGTGAAAAGAACCCACAGAGTGGGAAAAAAGTGTAGCCATCTGTCTCTCAGACAAAAGACTTGTGTCTAAAACATATAAAGAATAGAAAAAACAAAAACAGGATCCAAAATTCAAACATGCAATGGAAAAATGGGCACCTGAGATGAATACACAGTTGTCAGGTAAAGACATGCACCGGTCACTTGAGAAATGCAAGTGAAGATAACAGTCAGATTATATTCTTGCACAGAAAAGCTATTTTCTCTTTTACATGTCATTTAGTTTTATCTTCTCATGTTTGCTTCTTTTTCTACTCAAATTTTTTTACAAATTTTATTTTAAAGATAATAAAACCCAACAAAACAAAGCAGAATAAATCCAATCAAAACAAAGTGGTGAAATTGGTACAGAACTTTGAATCAGGAAACTAGGAAATCAACAATGGCTACCATAGTATAATCTTGCTGTCTTCACAATAATTGTTCACTCCATCATACATAGTGAAATCAAACTAAACAAAACAGAATAAAACCAATAAAAACAGACCATTGAAGAAAGCAAAACAACAAATCAGAACAAAACAAAACAGTAAGAATAATATTGGATTTTGAAAACAAGACAGGAGGAAATCCCCCGTATTTGTCACACTGCACACTGCCATCCTCCAGTAAATGCTCACACTGCCCTCCCCAGGGCTGCAAAGTCAACCAAACCATACAAGCATTCAGTTGCTTTTGTACCTCAGTTACTATCAACTCAGCCTGTCCTCCGAACCAGCTGGTTGCCTGCCAGGGGTACGAGGGGTGGGTAATATTTCTTGATTCTCAACCTTCACACCAGTAGGGACACAGGAGGTGCTTTCTGGCTTCTCTCTTCCTGGGCCCCCTTTTTCCTCAAAGTTTTTAAGTTGTGATAGCTGTGATGTCACAAGGATGTCAAGGAATTATTGTATTCTGAACCAATAGCTTTTACATTCATCATCACTGTTATTTCAATATCAGCTGAACTGTCTTTCCACTGTCATGACTGTCACATGCATTAGACATGTATTGATGAAACTTTTGATTAACAAGAACAAGCAGAAAAGACCAAATATAACCAATAAGGAGAAGAAAAATAAGACTTGAAAAAGAAATAAAAGCTGGCCTGTCTTCTTTTGTTCTTTGAGCAGAATTCAAACAGCTAATGAAGCACTTTCTGATTATTCATCATCAGTAGGTATTACAAATAACTGTGTTCATGGCCAACTTTATTTGTAGAGACAGCCCATTAAAATAAGAGAATATATATTCTAAAAGTCTGTCAAAAGCAACTATAACAGGACAATCTTAACAGCTATATATTATCTTGTATGAGTAATTCAAAAGAACATTCATTGAAATTCCCAAAAATTGACATGAAGGATTATGTTTATTCCCCATTCTTGTCACTTGGATCACCTGGATTCAACTTCTCAGAATCCTTTGAGAAACTGTGCATTCATGTGTGTGTGTGTGTTTATTTAGAAAAGTATCAGACTCAATGCAGATATGCTGAACCAGGCTTCACGAATATAAATGGAACAGGAAGTAAAACATCAAAATGAGCAATTTCATTCACTGGCTTCATTTTTATTTTCATTGATAAAAAATATTGTATTCTATAAATCTACATTGATATAGTAGTATAATATGCTACAGATGATTTGGCCAAAGTATCTCACTTTTTTCTCCTAACTGTATTTGTAACACACAATTATATAAAGTTAATGTTTAATTATATAATGTTTTATATATATATATATGATACAACTTTTTAAATTTAAAATATCTTTTTAATCTATAGAAATCTTTTTCTTTAGAAAAATTAATATAAGACACCCATATATCATTCTGTCCAACTTTTCTTTTGCAGACTTTTGGGTTTTAGCATTCAAATTTCAAGAAGTACATATTATGCTTACTACACTATTTGGAGAGTTATTTTGAAATTTTTTTACTACCATAAAAATACAATGCAGTATTTAAATTTTACAGAAATAATTGATATTATAAATAATTGATAATGCATCATATGGTACAGAGTTTTAGAAAAGTCAGCAGAATTACTTTTTTTATGCTTTCAGGTGCTATGAAAAATCATATCAGTCATAGAAACAATAGTTTGCATGGAGTAGGGGTGTGTTAGCTCATTAGCTTGGCTTACACAGGCAAGACCCTGCTTTTAGAATCAACACTAAAAAAACTAGGGATACTTTTTACACAGGTGTATTTTTCAACATCCATCAATGTTACATCTAAACAATAATGCTATTATTATATTTTCATTCTAACTATAATGATTATTCATAATTTTAGTTTTTATAAACCAGAGTCAGATATGAGATTTAACGTCCTTAAAATATAGATGCAAGGTTTGGAATGTGTTTAAAAAAATGTCTACAGTATAATGAAAGCTTTGAATTATTATCACTGTTTGAGTACATTTTGAAACATGGCCAAAAGAATCTCAACTTATCATAACTTCAAATTCTATTAAGGAATGTTTGCATGTTTTTAGAAACATTCCCACTGCCAACATATTTACTAATATTTACATTAGGGAAGGATTTAAATATTTACCAGAGAAAGGATCTGGGTGAACAAAATATTAGCAGTTTTTATCTCTCTAGTGTAAGAACACAGTGTTTTCTTCCTTTTTTTCTCTGTATGTATCTATAAATAATAATTCATATTGAATATGCTAAAAGGCACATCTGAATTATAAGCCCCTTTCTATGTATAATACAATGTAGTTCTCGAACAGAATTTACACTGTATAACATTTTTATTTACTCATGTAAATTAGAAATATTAGGCCTTGAGTAATTGAAGTAAACAAGTAGATGTAATAGAACAAGGTTTCATTCAGGAACTATAACTCTGGAATGTCATATTAAATTCTGCTACAATAAATAAATGTCAACTTTGACATAATGGAAAAACAAAAAAATATTTAAAATTTTTCAGTATTAAATGGTTGGAACAATGATTTAGAACACTTTTAGTGTTACAAAACATAAACATAAGGCTTATTTGTATATTTAAGATTTATATTTACCAAATAGACTTTATTAAATTGCGGATGAAATTGAATGAATGAATTGGCCCATCAGTAGGGATAGATGAGTTCCAAATAAATTCCAAGAATAAGAGGTTTAAACATATTGGCTGCTTTTGTTTTATTTTTTTTTTATTATTTGGGGGGTACTGGGAATCGAACTCAGGACCTCATGCTAGCCATACAGGCACTGAAGCACTGAGATAAATCTCTGACTCCTTGGGCTGGTTTTTTTTTTTTAAACTTTTAAAATGTCATTATAAACATGAGCAGGGTGTGACACTTCCATTCCATGCAGGCAACTGGTGCACATACACACAGCATCTTAATTCCTTTCTCCACCCCTTTCCCCCTCTCCCTGCCGCCTCCCTCAATCTCTCCATCCCCTTTCCACTGGAGAAATACCTCTCTCTACTTGTTATCTTTGATTTTGCTCTTTATTTATAATTTGAATTTTTACATAAAAGAAAGAGAAGAGCACGTATATTGGTTGATCGTAATAAAATGTACTGCATCACTTGGGGGGATGGGGAAGATTGTAATAAGGTTGCAATTTTATATTAAGAAAATATTTCAATAGAACCTGCATACTAACAATCTGTTTTCATACAGACGGGGGAGGCCATTGAAGCTGGCACACTGTCCACTGTAAAATGTTCTGGATATATTGGGAAAAAAAAAAAACGTATTTGGAAGAGAATCAGATTTCAATTTCTCGTTATGGTGATATTTCAGTACATTAAGTATTGATAAAAATTCAAATGCAATGAAAAATCGTGGCTCCATCAGAAGAGGGACTTTCTGCTGAAGAAGCAATCCAACGCACCGTTTCTTTTAGAGCATAAATGCAGCAGAGTGACCCTATCGCCTACCTAATTTTTTATGTCTGCAGAAAGCGCTGAAGTGTATCAACTAGATTGATAGAAAAAGAAGAAAATAATAAAAATGCAAGACGGTGGACTCAGGACAGAAAAGGAACACGAGCTGCTATGGGAGTTATCATGCACGCACTCCCTGGGCACAGTCCAGCCTCAGACGACACTGTACCGAGAGCCTTGCGGTGTAAGAGCTGACTTCGGTGCGCTCCTATTTCTCCTGCCATCCTGTGCGCTTGCAAGTTGTTTGTTGCACTGTTTATTGATATTACTTCCTGTGTGGAAGTAACCAAAGACTCGGGGCTTGTTGTTGTTTGTTTAAATGTCCCCCCAAAGCCTCATGCAGTCATGGAGGTGGCTGAATCTGGCGTTTGTGGTTGGTTCACTGTCCAGTGCTGGGATTGGCAGTGTGAGTGTTGCACCCGCCCAGGGGCCGAACCAGTATACAACATAAGGGTGGAAAGGGGGAGAGTTTTCATTTCATCCTTTGGCCCTTTCTTGTCACTTGTGGCCACCATGAATGCCGTGGAGCCAGCAGAGTATGGACTGAAACCTCTAAAATCTCTAAGCTAAATAAACTTTTCCTCCCTAATTTTGGGCATCAGATATTTTGTCTCAGCAATGAGAGAAAAGTAACTGAGATAGGGCTTTTATGCCAATATCTGGAGCTCTCTCACTATGCAGCTTTTATTTTTTCAGTCTTCTCCCCTCCACATATTTCTCCCCCAGGGTTTACATAGCTAGATGTTCCCCAAGAACCTCATGCAGGCACAGTTGGGTCTTTGGGAAGGTGAGTGGGCTGTGGGTTTATGCTGACCTGCTGTGAGGAGGTGGGGTCTGGTCAAGAGGTGTGGTCACTGTGGGAGTGACCTGTCAGGCTTCATCTCCCTCTAGCTCCTCCCTTCTCTCTCCGCTTCCTGTCTGCCCCACACCATTGGATCTCCTTTGCCGAGCCCCAGAATCCCAACCCCTTCCCGTCAGCTCGCTGCTGCATGTTGTCTGAGTCCAGTGACTCCTCTCCTTCTGTTCCTAGAAGACAAGGTGCCGCTGAGTCCTGCTGTAGCCTAACATTTGGACAGCTGGGCAGGAAGGGAGGAGGGCTGAATCTGAAAGGAAACATGTGTTGCTTTCCAAGCAGGGGCTGCTGTATCATGAAGGAAGAGGGGTGCGGTAATCGTCAAAGTGCACTTCTTCAGAGATGGGGTTTCTGCACTGACATGACTCCATGCACATTTATACTAATATTATAACTTTTGGATTATTTTGCATTAAAATAAGCAAAGTGTGAGATGTGTTAGCAACAGTTTTAAAAATAGATGATTGTGGCTGTGCAGGCTTTGTAGTCTGCTGTAGATCAACAGCTAGAGTCTGGCCGAGGGACAGACTACTGGTTAGAAGTTGGCGTTTTCGTGCACTTAGGCTGTGTAGAAGGCGTGGCTAGTCTAGCCTGAGAGCAATCAATTTCCTTACACTCAACATAGACTTGTATAAAATTTCTTCACACAGGAGAATGAACATAATAAAGGACAGGAAACAGGCATTTCTAACGGATGTGCCGGCTCATCTTTAGGCATTGTGACACTAGATTGGTCACCCTTAAAAAAACACTTAATGGCCCAAGTGTGAGGGACCACGATGACCATAATAAACTGAGCTAATCTAGCACCAACAGAGCCCATGACTGGTGCACCAAGGAATCTCAATGATATATTTTTATAACAACAAAATATATGGCATAACAAGATTATATTCTAATTTGCAGGGCTGTTACATTAAGTTCAAAGCTGACAGAACACCCCTTGAACCAGCAGCCTAGTCCTGGGTAGCAGGGGTTCCTCTAAGCCTAAAATAAATGTGCTTTTGTGCGTTAAGGCCTGGTGAGCAGTTCCATTTGCAGGTACCTCAACACTCAGACCTTGTAAAGATAGGTTTTTTCCTTTGATGTCTCTTAATGTGACTTTTCATCGAGGTTAGTTCATGATGAGTGAGAAGGGTGATATCGTCCAGTGACCTTTCTCATGGTCTGTTCCATGATCTCCTTGAAGGAGTCAAACAATCAGACCTGGTGAAAATGCTGTGTCCCTT
Source organism: Hydrochoerus hydrochaeris (assembly GCA_004027455.1). Taxonomy (NCBI): domain Eukaryota; kingdom Metazoa; phylum Chordata; class Mammalia; order Rodentia; family Hydrochaeridae; genus Hydrochoerus; species Hydrochoerus hydrochaeris. The sequence goes on from PVLA01004610.1 coordinate 122,890, forward strand.
CCTCCAACTGCCTAGTCCCAGTGAATCCAGCAGAGATTATTAAACATCTCTCGATAAATCTATGTTCTCCTCATTCCCAAACCTACATTGTTGGGTGGGTAGTAGAACAAATCCAAGTTATTCTTCAAATGCACACTATTGTATATTGAAAGACACCTTGAATAATACAGTTTGCAGAGATTCTAGCATTGTTAGGTAGACACATCTAATTAATGTCTCCCTCACATGACTGACTATAAGATACGTAAAAGTATATAACCCATATTTTTCCTTCAAAAATAACAGTGTAATACAAACACGTGAAAGAAAAGAATCTTGGTTTTATGGATGTTTTAGATACTGATGAAGCAATTATTGAGTATCAGTTCTCCATGAGATACAAGACGTCACACTCAGGAACCTAACACAGTAATATATAGACCATGTCCACCAGGCCATTGTGATGGACTGAGAATAAAGCAAACAGAGAAAGGACATTTCAGAAAGAAACAAGATTTTTGGAAAAAAGAAATAAAGAGGCCTGCAAGTATGACACTGGAGGTGGGACATACTTCAGTGTTTCAAATAGAGTTTGTGTGGGAAGCAAGGATGGAGGAAGTGAAGGAGACAGGGCTGACCAAATGTCACTTCTCTGAATGCCGCACAAGTGAAATGCCACCTAAGTTTAGAGGCCATGGGAAATCATAGCAGAGGTTTTAGCAAAGCAAGCAGCATTCTAATTACAAGTATTCGGGGAAGTCACTAACATCACTGTGAAAAGTAACCTCAGGTTGAAAATAATTAAAATGTCTTAAAAATTATAAAAATTTAGAAGAAAGGGGAACCTTAGGTAGAATCAATATGGAGAGAAACCTGGGAACAAAGATATACTGACAATGAGAAACTAATGGAGTTAGTGTTGGTTGGAGAGAAAGGAAAAAAGCTGTTAAGTTACCACTGTGATTTCTGACTTTTTTGGATGATTACAAGATAGTTTCAGTCACTGAGAGAACAAATACAGGGAGATTAGTCCATTTCAAAAAGAAATGTTGAGTGAGGTCTCCGAGATTTTTTTCATTGTCTTTTTGAGACAGGGTCTCACTTTGTAGTCCAGGCTGGTCTCAAACTCAAGATGATCCTCCTGCCTCAGCCTCCCCAGTGCTGGGATTACAGCCATGCACCAGTATGCATGGCTTTTTTCTTTTTGGTTATTTGTTCTTCTTGTTGTTGCTGCTGTTGTTTTTGAGATAGGGTCTCTCTAAGTGGCTAAACTGCCCAGGCTGTGCTCAAGTTGTGATCCTCCTGCCTCAGCCTCCCAGAATGCTAAGATTACAGGTGTGGCTCCCCAACCCTCCTATTCAGCATTTTTTCACATTTAAAAAAATTTTTTTAAATTTATTTTTATCTTACAGAGAATAAAACCAAGCAAAATAAAACAGCATAAAGACCATCAAAACAAACCAGTGTTAATGACAGAGGACTTCAAACCAATAGAAAATCAACAATGGCTACCAAAATGCCCCTTATGGTCTTCAAAATAGCTACAGATACCTTCAGACAGTCAAAATCTAACAAAACAGAACAGAATAGAACCAGTAAAAAGAAAACAATGAATGCAGTAGAGGACTTCAAAACAGGATAAGAGTCCATCCAAAATGGCTACCATAATATACCTTGTTGTCTTGAAATAGCTGCTCATGCTATCAGTTATGTTAAATTTTGCACATTTTGATTTTAAGATGCCAGTGCCCAGGGAAGGCAACCAAGCTTTGCAAGCAAAGCAGACGTGCATGTGAGAAGAACGGCAGAGATACCCAAACTGAAGCGAACAACAGGAAGGATGCGCATGTAAACAGAAAAGGAGAGTGAAACAAAATGTGTAAGGGGTATGACAACACGGAAATGAAGAAGACAGTATATGCATGGGAAAAGGGTGCAGGGAAAAATCCAGAAGGACCTAGTGCAGGTCACAAGATGGCCAAGGTACACATTTAAAATGTTGGTAATCCCAGCATTCTGGGAGGCTGAGGCAGGAGGGTTGCCAGCTGGAGTCCAACCTGGGCAACTTAGTGACTTAGGAAAAAGAAAGGTGCTGGAGGTGGAGCTCCTTGTGAAGGCCCTGGGTTCATTCTGCAGTGTGTCATTGCCCCTCCAAAATATGTCACCGGATGTCTGCATTTTTGGAGAGCATATCCGACTCTCACCTGGTCCTTCCTGAGGTACTTCATGAATCACTCCTCGACCTCCAAGAGCTGGACTTTCCCTGTGAACCAGCTTCTCTGTTTACCATTTGTGCTAATTATGAGTTCCCACGGCACTGCCACTGACCTTTACGTGTCCAGCTCCCCACTGTACTCCGCTGACCACATCTAAAATCACTCCGCTTCTCAAGATCCAGCCTGCGCCACTGTGCCAGCGCCCATGGAACCTTACAGAGCTGGCTGAAATAGACTGTGTCCAGGTCAAACTCATGTGTAAGCGATGCTGTGAGAAGGTAGTGAACGTGTAAAGGTCATGGTTTGTGGGGAAAATGGAGAGAGGAAGATGTAAAAGGAGCCCTCGCTTACACAATTCATAATATCCACTTACTCTTTGAAACAGTGCTCTGGGTGGGTGGGCTATGGGAGGCTGAGGCAGGAGGATTACAAATGTTAACCCAGCCTGGGTCATTTAGCAATTTAGTGAAACTTTCTTTCAAAATTAAAAAAAAAAAAAATTAAAAGGCTGGGGCTGTAAGTCAGTGAAAAAGCCTGGAGTTAAATCCTCAGGACTGCATACACAGAAAAGCAAATTAAAACCAACAAAAAACAACAATTTTTCAGCTATGTTGCTGGCAAATATATAATTGACAGCAACATTTTAGAGTCCAGTACTTCTTAACTGGACTCTGACCCCAATTAACGCCTAGTCTTTTTGTTACTTGAAAACAATGGTGCTTTCCCCAGGCAAGGTCAGATGTTGCCCTATTTGCTTTCAATGTATTTAGTAATTTAATCTTCACAAGGTGCAACAATGTATCATACTGCTAATTCCACAGTAAAGATTCAGAAAGGAGACAGAAGGAGACAAAGGATTAAAGCATTGACCCAACATCACATAAACATTAGGCGGTAAAGGTCAAAACCCATTTAAGAGTAAAAACTTCTATTTTTTTCTCACACAGTGAGGTGAACTTTGCTCACAATAACCTACTGAATATTTCATTAAAAAAGGAGAGAAGTCCTAGGCTCCCAATGAAAATTGATGATAAAGACATGGAAATATTAATGGCTCTGACTCTACAGTATACATTATGTACATGTTCTGGGATATCACATTGTATCCCCAAATCCTTATTTATTATATATTATTCAAATCATTATGATTGTACATTAATCCAAAAATTTAGACATGTTTATAGAGGTGGACATATTAATTATCTTGATTGGATCATTGGGCATTATATACAGATATTTTAAAATGTCACAGTGGACCCCATAAATATATGCAATGAAAATAGTAATAAATAAATAAGTAAATAAATAAACAAAACATGCTGATAATGAAGCAATATGAAAACGTTAGGGTCCGTTTCCAAGTTCATGGTGAATGTGCTTGGACTATGCTTCTTCTCTACAAGGAGCTGGTCCTACCAAACATGTCATCATCCTTTGGATAGACAAATTTTTTGTTTACTTCTGGTTCTGCACTTCAGCTGTTCTACCTGGAATATTCACCTTGCCACAGTCCTTAACAGTAATTTCTATCCTTTATCATCCAGCTCAATTGTTACAGTCTTTGTTAAATTTTCCTTAATCATCAGTGTAAATTTTATATATATATATATATATATATATATATATATATATATATATTGTATTGGGGATTGAACTCACAACCATGTGCTTGCCAGGCAGGTATTTGGGCCTCTGAGCTAAACCCCTGGCCATCAGGGTAAATTTAAGAACATGTTTATCTTCTCTTTACTCTTGTGGCATTCTTCAAATGTAACATTTGTAACTCTGAAAAATAATTATACTTATTTACTAATATCTCTCAGTTTCCTTAATGAAATTTCCTTAATTCATCTTGTAGTACCAGAAAAATCTTCCCTTGTGTGACATACATTGTCTCCCCTACAGCCTTGCTAAGCAAAAATAGTGAAAATCCAATTTTAAATAATTACCTTATAAGCAAAAAAAAATTTTGCAGCATATAATTTTGAATCAACCTGTCTTATTTTTGACACATTAAGATAAAAAATAATTGCAAGAGTTTTTTAAAGTACGTAAGTTCAAACAATTATATTACTTTTGCATTGCAATAGTTCCTTCAGAAGTCAAAAACAATCTTAGCTGGCATTCAGGACTAAGAATAAAAATATTAACTTTCTGCAATTTTAATTTTAGACCACATGGGTGGAGGCAGACTGTAACAGGGAGTTCTATCCACTTTTCTAATTTTAATTTTTATGGCTCTGTGTTTGTGGTACAGAATGATTTCATTTGCCATGGACAGCTGGCTCACATATAGAACACGTCCAAATTCCTCTTATATCCCCTCTCTTCTCCATCTCTATGGGTCATGGCCCAACATCTGTGTATGTCTGACATAGCAGTTTCTTGGCCAACACAGATTAACCAATCAAACCTAGTGGCACTGATCATATTTTAGCCTGTGTTCATATGTCACTTAGGGTCATTTAACTCAGGACCTTACATTGTCTGTCAGCTACTATCACAAAGTTAAAATTGTACATAATCAAAGTGATAACTTACATATGGCTTGGTAACACAGACAGGAATAGAAAAACTCATATTTTTCTATTGCAAGTTAATTTTAAGTCTATTATAACTGTTGTTTGTTTATTATATGGGTATGTATATGTGTATATAGCTATGTTGCCAAGGGTGATCTTAATCATAGCAATGCTGGCTACATTTCAATTTCAAGTGGTCCCCAAATAAGCCCAATAAGATTGTTTTAGTTATTTTCTTATCACTGAGGCACAAGACCCAACATCTCAGGAAGAGCAGTTCATTTTGGCTCACAGATTGCACCAGCTCCACTTCACAGATGACTGACCCCAAAGCATTGTTGCATGGCAGAGAGACTGGCAGAAGAGAGATGCCCAAGGCGTGGTAGACAGGAAACAGAAAGGGAGATCAAGGGAGGAGGAGGGAGACAGACTCTCTCAGGCCACGCCCCCAGTGACCCACATCCACCAACCAGGCTCTGCCTCCCAATATCACATTTTGCTACAAACTCATCAGTGGGATTATCAGGGGTGAATATGACATCCACAAAGACCAGTCACCTGCTCAAAGCACATGAGGCATGGAGGGGACATCTAAACACAAACCATAACAACGACTGACGTTATTTTGTTTTTCCTTATGTAAGCAGCAGTGAACTTTGCATCTGTACATACACCTCTGCCCCAACCTAGGTACCACCCACAGTGACCAGGAAGGGCAAGAAAACCGTGGTGCCTGTCCAAGCTCTGTGGCACTCGACAGTTGCTGAAGCTCAGAGCCTAAGTCTCACATTAGTAAACTGAGAACAGATTTTGGCAAAAAAAAAAAAAAATCAGTGTCTCTACTTTTCTAAGAAAGACACAATGCAAAGGGGAAATGCTGTTTGTTTGTTTGTTTGTTTGTTTGTTTTTGAAACAGGGTCACACTATGTAGTTCAGCTGCCTTGAACTCACAGTGATCCTCCTGCCTCAACTTCCTGAGTGCTGGGATACAGGCGTGCACCATCATGCCCAGTTTAAAATGTTATTTCTAAATCATACAAATACTCTCTGATTTTCAGTAGTTTCATGAAACTACTTTTTTTTTTCATGGTACAAAAGTGATAACCATTCAGTAGAACATGTATGTGGTGTTTTACTTTCTTTTCTTTTTTCTTTCTTTCCAGTAATGGGGACTGAACCCAAGGCACTCACCCTGGGTGACATCCCTCCCCATTTTTATCTTTTTAGTTTGAGACTCGGTCTCTCCAAATTGCCAAGTTGCATTGAGCTTGCAATCCCGATCCTTGTGCTGGGGTTATACGTGTGCACCATTGTGCATGCCTGAGATTATGAATTGTGGACTTATTCTGGCTTGGGAATAAGAAGCACAGTGCAATGTGATTCAGAACAGAGGCAGAGAAAGCAGTGCCCAGATGGCCAAGGGGGCTCTGTGAGGAGCAGGAGACCACTCGGTGCTGGACTGCAGTGAGCTGAGATGCTTTGTCAGTTACGCAGATGAGATGTGGTTTTGACTTAGAGCAGTTTCTCTCTTTTTTACTTTCCTTGTCCTTCCTTCCTTCCTTCCTTCCTTCCTCCCTTCCTTCCTCCCTTCCTTCCTTCCTTCCTTCCTTCCTTCCTTCCTTCCTCCCTTCCTCCCTTCCTTCCTTCCTTCCTTCCTTCCTTCCTTCCCTCTTTCCCTCTTTCCTTCCTTCTTTTCATCCTTTATCTCACTCTCTCTCTCTTTCTCTGTCCTCCTTTCTTTTGGTTCTAGTGGTTGAACACAGGGCCTTCACACTGAGCAACATCCCCAGCCCTTTATAGATTTTACCCTTTTATTTTGAAATAATGCCTCTTAAAATTTCCCAGTCTGGGCTCAAATTTACTATCCTCTTGCCTCAGCCTCCCAGCATGCTAGGATTAGAGGCATGCACCACCATACCAGGCTTATTTAAAATGTTTTCAGCTGATGCTGATTTTATTGTGATATCATCCTATTATCAGCCAAGGAACATTTGTATAGAAAGAAAGCAAAAAAATGCACCAATGGCTGGGGATTTAGCTCAGTGGCATAAGCCTCTGCCTGGCAAGCGTGAGGTTGTGAGTTCAATCCCTGGTACAAAGAAAGAAAAAGCATCAATAGAAGAATGAAGACATTTGAGACTCCATCCCTGGAAACACAGTAAAAACACATACAAAATGGTAAAGGCAGACATTTGAGATACCAGGACATGATCACAGGACATAAAAGCAGATGGTTTGCTTCCTCCGGAAACAATGGTTTGTATCAGAAAAGAATAGCAGGAACTCAGAAACCTTCTGACGAGGTGTGGTCCAGTGGGTTACACATCAAACCAGAGCTTTACTGGTGGTACAAAGAGGTGGAAAAGAACAGAGCAGTGAACACTCACAGCTGCTATGGACTGTGGAAAAAAATGGTCCAGACCAAAAAGCCAGACTCCAAGATCACTGACCTCATGACGTGTACTCAGTTTGCTAGGTAGACAATCAATGAAGGAACAGAGATACAAATTACCAAAATTGATAACTGGAGGGAGACAGTGTTTCTTCACATATATTAGAACAAAAAGGTTATAAAGAACCTTGTACCTGACATTATGCCAGAAATGTAGGTAAATTATGATCACATAGAAGTAGAGTCCAACTGTGCTCACCAGAAACTGAGGGAGCGAGCTGAGGGTGGGCTGGGAGAAGTTGGTCAACAGGTGAAAATTGTAAGGAGAACCGTATATGGTGGTGCCCACCTGTAATCCCAGCACCATGGGAGGCAGAGGCGGAAGGTTGCCAGTTTGAGTCCACCCCAAGCAGCTCGGTGACTCTGCCTTAACCTAAAGAGAAATAAAAGCTTGGAGGGTTATATCTTAGTGAGATTTCAGGCTCAATTCTCAGTACTGGAAAAAGCCATAAGTAGAGAGGGAGAATGATTACCAGCGTTCTATTTCACAGTAGGGTGATTACAGTTAACAATGATGTATATTCCAAAATACATAATGGAGTGGTTTGTGAACTTTTTCCTCACAAAAAATGGCAAGTGCTCAAGAAGATAGATGTGCTTACTGTGATTTGAACATAAACACTGCATAGATATATTGAAAGATTGCTTGATACCTCCTCAATATTTACAGTTTTATGTATCCATTAAAATCACCAAAAAAGTTATATACTAAAACCAAAATTTTGTCCTTGTTATGAAAGCCAGAAATCAATGCAAATCACTATGTGAGTAAAATAAAAAACAAAACCACATCATCATGTCAATAGATGAAGAAAAGATTTTTACCAAAATCCAATATAATGTATGATTGCTCTCATTAGTAGGAAAACAAGCCTCAGCTCTCAAACTGACAAGAGTCATCTTGAAAGAGCATTTTTCTTAGTGGTAATAGTCTAAATGTTTTCTGTCTAGGATTATTAAAGATGAAAAAGTCCACTGCTACAACTATTTTTCAACAAGCAACAGAAGGTCTCAGGCTGTACACAGAGAGAGATAAGTTGGAGAAATTAAGAAACACAGGTTGGTAGGAAGGAAATAATACTGGTTCACTCACAAGCAATGTGATTATACACATGAAATCAAACCTACAAAATCTACCAAAAACTTACTAGAAAAAGTATATTTCTGATGACAGTAAAACAGAACATTTTGGAAATTCAACTTTGTTCTGTGTGGTATAAATGGGTGAGGAGTTTAAAAACTTTCACAATATTCTCAAAAAGTAATAATGACAAACCGCAACCACAAAAAATAGCTAAGAAAAATTAATTTGGAGATTGCTACATTTGGATTGGAAGGCACACTCATCTGAAAATGAAAATTTGTCCTAAATTAATGCAATGAATCTTCAGTGTAATTCTGTTTGCAATTGTATCACATTTTTTAGCAAATAGACAAGCTAGTTAAAAATTTTCTAAAGAAATTCAAATATTCTAAAACAGCCAAAACAATGAAATATTGTGTAGAACATCCACTATCCAATATCCAGACTACTATAAAACTGTATTTAACAAGGCACTTATTATTGATATTACCATAAATATGTTGATCAATGTATGATGCTTCAGAAATTATCAATTGATGTTGAATAAAATTGCTAAAGAAGTTCAGTGGATGCAATGGCAATTTTTTCAACAAAAAGAGTGAAATACTTGGATACATATATGTAAAATGATGAAAGTTGGTCCTAAACATGCCAGACTTTAAACAAAAACAGATTTTAGAACTGAAAGTACATCAGAAGTCTTAAAATAAATATAAGAAAGAGTCTTTGTTAGCCATAGGCTAGGCAAAAGATTCTTTTTGTAGAACATTGTAAGGAAAGAATTAACTTTTAAATGGCAACAGATAAACTGATTTCATTGAGATTAATAAGATATTTTAATTTTTTAAAAATGCTATTAAAAAATTTAAATGCCAGTTATGAACTTGAAGACTCTATTTAGGAAATATATATTAAGGCACTTGTGTCCAAAACTGCTTAAAGTATTATCACAACTCAAGAATAAAAAGACAAAAGAAAAAGAATTGAGAAAGCAATTTAAATAGATGCTAGAAAGATGCTCAACATTATTAAATGATAAACACTAAATAATTGAATAATTGAAGAATAAGACTATAAAATCATAGCACTACATGTTCAAACGAATGCTAAAAATTTGGAGAACTCTCATATTTTGCTGGTCTGACTTTTTGTTTGCTTGGGCTTTTTTGTCTTTTTGAGACAAGGTTTCACTATGCAGTTCAGGCTGGCCTTGAACTCCTTTGTAGCCTAGGCTGGCCTCGAACTTGCAATTAGCCTTCTCCTCAGCCTCCTGAGTGCTGGGATGACAGGGGTGTGCCACCCTGCCTGACCCTGACTTTTAAATTTAAAATCGCACAGTCCCTTTGGATCACAGCTTGACTGTGATCCAAAAATAAAGAAAGGAAATTCTGACCATAAACTGGAAGAAAGACAATGTCCCAGGGAAAGAAGTAGCAAAATTGTGGGAAGTACGTGAGCTCTGTGAGAATCAGGGAACACAGCTCAGGAGATGGATATTGCGGGAAATGGTTCGACCGCAGCCCTACATCTACAGGGAAATCACTGTGGGCAACATCCATAAAAATAAAAGCAAGCAGCTAATGAAGAGTAAAAGGAATTCATTATTTGTATATTCGTGTGACATCATTGGGAAGCAGAAGGAGTGTAAGTCTATTAAGAAGGAGACACTTGAGTTCCATGGGGACCAAGAGTGACAGTTTTCACTTAGATTAAATTTGTAGTGTTTGAAGCAATTTATAGGGATCTATAAAAAAAAAGGGACCAGGGAATATCACGGTCAGTTTGCAAGGCTTTGTGAGTCTTTCCCTTCATCTGTGAGCACAAACATGCCTTCAGATACTGCTGGAAGTTTCTGTAGTTTGGTAGAAATTGAATTCTTTCTGGGTTTTAGGACAAGCTAAAGTCCCAGGCAAAAATATGAACAATTACGCTGTTAACCATGTTCTATAATGAACACATGGTTCGTGATATAATAATCACAGTGATGCTAAGTGACCATCACTCTCTTGTTCAGGGAAGTAGTCAGGCTTTTCCTAAGACCCCAAAAATGGTGTGAAGATATATCCAAGTTCAAGTACCAGTGGACACTTGTTGCATTACTTTTGTGAGGAAGCCTGTGATGGTTAAGGCAGATGGTCGACTTGACTGGCTTTGGATTTCTTCAGGGGAGCAGGAAAACACTCTCCTGGGTGTGTTTGGCTGGTCACAGAGGATGACTTTGGGGGTCTGTATCTAGTCCCTCCCATTCCCTTCTGGCTCTGTTCCCCTGCTCTGCTTCCCAACCACCATGGCTTAAGCAGCCTTGCTCCCCCATGTCCTTCTGCCATGATGTTCTTGCCTTGGAGCAGCAACCATGAACTGAATCCCCTGAAACCATGAGCCAAATTAAGCCACTTCTCCTTTACATTGTGGTTTTCAGGAATTGTGCCCCAGGGTTTGGAAAGCTGGCTAAAACAAAGCCCTCCTATACCTTCTCCTTCTGGATTTGTTTCATTAGTTTCCCATGGACACATCAGAAGAGCAAAAATTATGTGGGAATCATCCATATAGCTTCAAAGTCTTAGTTTCTGTCAATTTTTATTAGCATTTCTCCTATCAGTAAATAGTTGAAATCTGGATTATTCCACAAACATCAATGGAGTGACACTGATTTATGATTCTAAACTCAGAGAGCTTGGTTTGGAATCCAGACCATAATGTTGAAGTAATTTCATATACTTCCAAATTGTAATCGACTTTGCTTATGAAGCGGGATTACAATGGTAATCTGTTGAAGCTGTAAGAGGCATAATATTGGTCAAAAATCACATAAAAATTTATAAACTTTGGAGCATTTTTTTATACAAAATAAGGTTTGTACAACAGACATCCTCACTGAACTGACCCCATATGAAAGCAAAAGTCCAGCTAACCCTTTATGTTTACTGTGGAATTTAACTTACATATTCAATGTGAGATGCTTCAGTAACATCAGAGAAGCATTTGATCCTAGGTGTGAAAGAATAAAATCCCAATAATCTTCAGGGGAGTTTATCTGGGATAAGGAAAAAATGGAGATAGCACTAAAGAACCTGTCTAGCCAGAATTTCTCTCTTGCCTAAGGCTGGTGCATGGACTCAGTTTAATTTGAAACTACCACTTTCTATTCCATCTCAGAGTATAGGTATCAGTACAGGTTGTCTTTGGGATATGCAAGATAGTTTTCCTGGGTTCCTACTTCTTTAAATTGTGTGATCTCTGCTTCTTGGCTATCATAAGACTAAATCATCACTAACTAAATAGAGACAATTATGTAAGGGTTGATTCCGTGTCATTTATTTCTCTTCCATGTACCATATCAGCACTCCTGAGAATATATGAAATACAGATAAGTAATGTAAATAAAACACTGATATTTACAATCATCATACTACTGCCTTAATTCAAGTGCTTGCCCTGTGAAAAGGCTGATAGCAAGTCTGGTAGACTTGCTTGGCCAGATTTTTTCCCACCATAATTACTCCAAAAGAAGCTAGAGATACAGAAACTAGTGTCTATTCTTCAAGTGTAATATAAATATGGACAGTAAAATTTATATTTGATAATATTATTATTGTTTGATTATTTTTCAGATACACATGGGCATGGAAGTGTGAGCAGCAGAAGAATATGGTCTGAGTGTTGTGGTTTGCTGTTCTCTGGTTCCATGTGTGAAAGAACTCATACATTACCTCCTGTATTCAGCATTCCCAAGTGTCTTAGCTACTTCACCAAATATCTGGGAAACCGCACTACACTTCTCAGTGCCACTGAACTTCTTGTGTCTGGCAGATAATCTTATTTTACTGACTCATCTCTGACTGTCACCACTGTCCTAAACATTTTCTTCAGCACTGGGGCAAAACCCCAACACTGGCCATTGAAGGCAGGAAAGGTTTACTTTGGTTCACAGTTTACAGAGGCTCACTTCATAGGTGACTCCAAGGCAAGATAGCATGGCACAGGTGCCTTATAGAGAGGTAACTTCACAACATGGCAGCCAGGAAGCAGAGATTGTGGACAGAGGAGCAGGGGAGAGAACATACACTCCTAGGCCATGTCCTAGTGACAACCGCTGACCACTCTCCACCTCCTAATTCCACATTCAGTTATGAACCCATCAGTGGATGAATTCACCAATGTGTATAGCTCCTCCATGATCCAGTCACTGCCAAAAGACCCCACTAATTGCACATGAAGCTTTTTGAGGACATCTAGTTCTACACTATAACAACCACAGAACAAATCAGTGCACGCATAAGCATGACTCACTGGAGAAAGAGAAGCTGGGATTCCTAGAAAAGAGAACGTTGTTTCTCTTTTTACTCATGGTACAGTCTTTCTTTCTGAAGATCCTTCCCTGCTTAGACACTTTCAGCCTGAGAACAAACGAGACTCCTATATTTCAGCCCAATTGTCGCGTAACCAACCCCATGAAGCTTGTGATCATGCAATCAAATCTCGTTGCTGTGTGTCAAGAAGGTTCTTTGTTAACCATCAAAACTATATGGATTGTTGTTCTTCTGTGATCTCTTTCCAGGTAAAAATCCTGGTGTGTTGCTCTGGTTGGTATTTCCTAATTCCTGATCTATGAGGATATACATCAATCTGCTTGTAAAATACATGTAAAATATTCTGTACAATATCTTGCCTACTGAACTGTTAAGTGCTTAAGAAAAAATGTGAATATATATATATATATATATATATGCTTGAAAATGTCATGCTTTAGTGAAACTTACAGCTTTCCCCTTCAGCTTAAGTACAAAGAATGATTAGGTAACACTTTTTCAAAGTCTCAAATAAAATCCAAGTGATGGATACAGAAAAATGATGCCTAAATGTGCCTTAAAACTTATTGGAAATTATATATCAGTACCTGACCAGCCATCTATCACACAATCAAACTTTTACTGGAAATTCTAACACCAATCTCCTGTCCTACAAAATCTTGAAGCGCTATTTGAAAATCAGAATAACATTGGTGATATTGCAGAAGATGTAAGAAAAGCCTTTCTTTAGCATCTCACCTAGTGGAAATTTATAATTACATTTGAACTATCATGTCTTACATATTATATAATGTCTCATTTTACACTTGTCTACTTTAGTATGACCTCCTAACAAATCATGCTAAATACTGAAGAGAAAACTTGGAGAAGGACTAAGAATGTTAAAAGAATCAAAATTGGTGAGATTTGGAAGAAGAGGAAGTAAATCCTGACTCCCCAGTTCATGAATTTTATAGTTCAGATCAAACCATTTAACAGCAGAGCCTCGGATCTCACATTTGAAAATGAGCTTATTTTCAGAATTATGAATAAAATAGAAGCGATGAATGAATAATATATGTTAGACATAGTGAGTGCTTGACATCAATCTGCATTATATATGTATGTGTATATTAAAATAGTTAACCCCAAGTTTCTTAAAAATCTGATCTTGAAATTGACACCCAGAGACAAGAAATTATTCTGTGAATATATCCTGAAAACTAGTAGTTTTTGATGTAACAGAAGTGTCTAAATGTTTGATTCACTATGTTTTAACTGTTTGTGGTTTCCATATCTAAAAATAAAAATTATAAGATGGTTACTCAAACGTGATTTTTCAGAAGCTATTAAGAACATACTTAAATTGAACTGTTAGTTCACACCCCATGTGGTGTTTAGGAAATGCTTATGCATTACAGGTTTATCTGATGTTGAGAAATAAGTGCACATCCTATGTTTTTTTATTCAATCCAGTGTAGGATAAGAAAAGGCTGATGCTACAGAAATCATGAACAAGGAGTTACAAACTTGTGAAAAATTCTAGCTCTGGCCAGAGACCATTAGTGCCTGAGAAAAATACTCTTTCCTCGCCGCTGTGCCACACAATATCACACAACTTGAGAGCTTATTCTGTAGAAAGTGTTTCCACTCCTTCCAAAGCACATCAATTATATTGGTTTCTTAGAATGCCTCACACTCTGACATGCACTACATGTAAGATTTATGTGTGTTTTTTCCACACCTCTCTCTCTGCTCCTGGGTGACTGATACCATCACTCCTCTTAAATTCTAAATCAGTGTATCTGCAATGTGTCTCCCCCTGTGTCCCCTGAATAACATCCAATCTGCACAGTATCTTCCAGAGGGGTTCTTACCAAGAGTAGCCGTGGTTCCTAAGGCTACGCCAACCTTATGCCACTGTCCTACATCAACGTTGTCATTTCTTTCATCATCATAATCACTGAAGCAACTGCTTACTACTGAGAGTTTATTGAACTTCTGGGAGTGTATTGATTTATATTCATTCAAAGCTTCCCATAGCAATCATAATAGTTAAATTCTTCTGATTATTACATGTTGGCTGATGAGGAAACTAAGCCCAGTGATTAGAATAAGAATAGTTATTTAGGTTACTTAAATGAGAACAGAATATAGCAGATTCAGGCTTCAAATGTAAGGCACTATTTTTAGTTGCTTTCACAATACAGAAGTTATTTTCTTTCGTAGATAGGGTTGTGCCATTTGTTTCTGGCCTCAGCAGCAATTATAAGGGTCTGGCATGGTGGTGCACGCCTGCAATTCCACCTCTGGGAGGTGAAAGCAGCTAGGTGACAATTTTGAGGACAAGGTGGGCAATTCAGCTCCTTGATGAGACCTTGTTTAGGAAATCAGAGAGGATTGGGGGTCCAGCTCAGTGCCAAGGGCCTGGATGGATCTACAGTATTGGGGGGTGCGGGGAGCAAAGTATGAAGTCATTTAAGTGAACAAGTCATCACCTGCTCTCAACCTCTCATTCACGAAACAGTCTTAGGAAATGATTATGGACTGCCTCGTGCATGCGTGCAGGACAGCCAGTGATCTGAGCGATTGCATAAAATGTGCTTTCCTCCTGCTGCCTCCTGACGGCGCTGACCGTGGGATTAGCGTTTCCTCAGCCCTAGGTCCGGGATATTGCACACCTGACAGGTGCCTTCTCTTGCCCCGAGCACGGGACCCCATTTTTACATGCCGTGTGACCCACTGTGTCACCGCCTGCCTTGCGCTGCGCCCGCGAGGGTGAGGGAGCCCTTCTGAGATTCCACTCGCAGCTCCCTCTTCTGAACACGCTTGGAAAACACGACAGTGCCTTGGAGTGGATCCTCGGGCCGCAGGACCTGGTCTTCTGAGTTACAGCTCTCCTTTCCTGTTAGATTCTTCCTGCTGTTTATTTTTGTGAGCCCGCGTTTGCAGTACGTCATGCTCAGCCTCCTCCTGGGGAGTGGGTCCGGCTCATCTTCACTCTTTTTGCCTCGTTTTCTCCGCCCATTTTTCTCCTCTCTTCATTTCCTGCCCCACTTTCCATTTACAAAAAAGCCTGACTCCCTGGTTTCCATTGTGTGTCTTTTATTTTCCTCTTTAATTTATGCGTACTTTGATTTTTCTCATACCGAAGAAACCATGCGATATTTAAGCTTTTGTGTCTGCTTTATTTCATTCTACCTTATGGTCTGGAGGTGCATCCGTTTTCCTGCTCAGAGCTGAAGTCTGTCCTTTTCTATGGAGAGTGGTACTCCACTGTATGTAAAAACACCATCTTCATTCATTCATCTGCTGACAGACATTCAAGCTGCTTCTAAACTGTAAACATGGGCGTGCAGGGTGACTGTAATATGATGTCCTCAGTTATTTCAGGAAGAGACCTGAGAGAGGCACCTTATGCCATCCAGAGGGAAAGATCTAAGTCTAAATCCTTCAGTAAATAAGCTCGTATTTAAATGCAGGATATGGCACCATTTATAAACCACCCAGCTTTCTGCTGCATTAGACAAAGGGGAAAAGCAGGAGACTCACAGTGAAGAAATTATCTGAAAAGCAATGGAGTAGCTCTGTACAGCTGTTTTCAAGAATGTGAAAAACTTAAGAAAAATGAGGAAATAATTACTGCTGAGCATATTGGTGGCTATCAGTGTTCAGTATTTGAAAGCAGCTCTTCATTTAAATGGTTCACTAGGATGAATTTTAATGGCCTTAAGCTTAATTGTGTCTTTAATTAAAGCTATAAAATAGCAACACCTTTAAAGGGTTTACTGAACTAAAACCCTGGCATTAGATATTATTTCATCTCGACCTCTGAGAGAGTACTGTTTAGTTCATTTAACATGTTTAAAATAATTTTCTTTTAAATTTATGTGTCTTGGGAGAATGAGATTACATATATTACTTCTTTTGCAAATACTGATAAATTATAATTCTCTATAACTCTAGTCCAGTGATTCTAAATGACCCAAGTGTATTACTCAATTAGCATTTTTTAAAAAATTACTTACATTTACTTTGAAATTTTCTATTATAAATATAAGGCATTTGTTTAAATATTTTCCACTAACTATTCTACAAGGTGCTATTCTCCATAGTGGGAAATTACTCTTTTTACAGTTTATATGGATAAAATTGCAATTGTATCTTAATCAAACCAGCTCACACAGTGATACACATACTAGAACAGAAGACCCATAAGAAGTAACATGTATTTTAAAATAATTTTTAAATAATCCTCTCCAAAATTACAGACTCGGTATACAAGTGTGATCAAGATGTAAAAAAAAAAAAAAAATTAATGTGTTTGGAACACACTCATCCCATCGTCCTTCCCTCTTCCTGCAGCAGCTCTGGAGTCCTCTTTCCTGAGGGTCTTTAGCTGTGCTCTCCCAGTTGCCTCGATGTCCTGTATGGATTCCAAACATCTCCCTTTCCTGGTCATTTTTACTTTGGGGAAGAGCCAGAAGTCACACAGAGCTAGATCTGGTGACTAAGGTGGACGAGGACACAGTATCATGGTTTCACAAGCCTGCCTTTCCATTCGATGGCACTCAGCAGGAGCATTCACCATATTTTTGACCACACTTCACAAAGAAGTCCTTTCGGAACTGCTTCAGAAAGTGGCAAGAACAATGGGGAACTGTATGATTAAAAGAAGGAAGAGTATTTAACAGGATTAATGGCTATATGACTCTCACGGTAAGATTTTTTTTAAAAAATTTAATCATTCACCATATTTGTGAATCACCCCATTGTATTTTGGCTTGAGCGTTTGTCTGGCTTACTAGCTATTATTGTATATGGATATATAACATTTATTTTCCAACAGAAATTCAAGAAAAACTAGTGAAATTCATGCCTTTTTTGTTAAATTAGGAAGATGAAGCTAGAAAGTAGCATAAGCAAGGAAGACAGAAAATCACAATCCTCATGACCTGGTGTGTATTCTCTAAGGATCGCAAATGTTGCTCTTAAAATTCACCCAACCGAATACAAACACATGGAATCATTCAGAGCCGGTAGGGCAAACTTGGGGTTGTTTTTTCAAGAAAAGTGGATTTATTCATGGGACTGGGAGCAGACGCTTGCTCTAAATTCTCCTAAGGAAGTCACCATTTATGCATCACACTGTAAATCATAGCATCCATCCAGTAAATACAACTTTAAGCTGCATATGGTTCATTGTAATGATGACTATCAGTATAGGCTAATAGTTTAAACTTGAGCAAAATGAATAAAAGTGCCTTGACAATGTGCCTGCTGATGTGCTTCAATGTTTTCCAAATGTACAGAGAGACAAACTTTAAATCCTGTGAAAGATGGAAGAACCCGATGACTGCTGTGTTCTGAACACACACTGTACCTCCCCTTGCCGCTCCATTTGCTGAATGCTTGATTCCCATGTGGGTGGAGCCAGCCTTTGGTCCAGAATGGGTATTTTCTTGGATTTTCTCAGAGTACTCTACCTGCAATTGGTGCAGAAATCTCTTGGAGAACTCAAGTTACATCATCATGTTATATTTAAGGAGAAAATCAATGACAAATTCACTCTAAGCCTAGAAGGAGAACCAGAAGTGTTTGCTGCATAGCAAAAATAACACCTCAATGGTGAATATTCTGTAATGATTTATCAAATAATCCTTTTTCTCCACTGATTCTTGATTCTATTCTCTCGCACAAATAGCATAGCATTGCCCCTTTACTATTTGCATTTCCTTGCACAAGAATATCAATAATTAGGGGAAGAAAGTACCTCAAATAAATTTTAGAAATAAGATTTTAAGTCTCCTAAGCATTTGGTAACCACTTCATTGGAAATAATTTAGGTTTGAAAGAACATCTTCACTATGTTCAGAAGCACTTTCCAACAAAGTGTTCTGGTCTCTTTTGTATTGTTTCAATTTATATGCATCAAACATGAAAAAGTAAAACCAACCCTAGTCAACACTTACTCTTGTTACTTCCTCAATTTATAAAGCACATTTGTGTGTTCTTCTGCATTTCATTGTTAAAGATTACTGGAGTTATATTAATAGCAGAGAGTGGGCAATTTTTTAAATCTTAAACTGAATGTTTATAAAATGCTATTTTTCAGTTTTATTCTGTGTACCCTTCAGAAATGTAGACATTCTCACAGAGTTGCATTCCTTCTCATGATATTTTTAAAAACATAGATTCTGACCGTCAGTAGGATCCTTTTACATATATTTTTACAATAGAAGCATATAAAATGTATTTTTCTGTAACTGTTAACCGTGATGAATTATACAGTGGAACTTACATGAGTTGAACTAATTTTGAATTCATGAGACAAACTGAAATTCATCACGACTCACTATGCAACCCAGTATTTTATCTGGAATAGCTTATTTATCTTAATGTGAATAATTGGCCTCTAATTTTTTCCAGTGATGTCCTTATTCAATTTCTAACTCACTATTTTACTGCACTCCTACAAAGATAAGCTCACTTTATATCACTGATCAATAGGTCTGGAACCAAGACTGAAAATGAATCAGGTAGCAGGGCGGGGCCATGCATGCTGCGCAGATGCAGCTCCTGGGGTCTTTCAGCTGCTGGTGGTCATGGCTCCTTTGGCCATCTGCTCCATATCTCTGTCTCGTCTTCACATGGACATGTCCTCTTGTGTCGTCTCTTCTCAGGCCACTGGTTTTTGGGATTAGCTCCTGCACAGATCATAGGGGAGGAGCCTGTCCAGAGACCCCTGACTTAATTGGCGGGGAATCTGCCCAGAGGATTAGTAAAGCTCAATCCTGGGTGTCTCTGGTGGTCACAGAGCCATGGCCCAGGGTCTATATCTGGTCCTTAATCTTCCTGTCTGGCGCTGCTGCATGCTCTGCTTTCCAGCCATGAACTGAGTAGCTTTTCTCCCCCACACCCTTCCGCATTGAGGTTCCTGCTTGGAACCAGCTGACCATGAATTGAATTCTATAAACCCGAGAGTCAAATTAAACCTCTCCTTTAGTTTATGGCTATCCGGTATTGTGCCCCAGCTGTAGGAAAGGTACAAAAGGCAGTCATCTGCTCTCTGCAAAGCCAAACTCCAACCTTAGCATCTCTCTCTCTCTCTTTCTCACTCTCTCTCTCTTCTCTCTCTCTCTCTCTGTATTTTTTTTTTTTTGGTACCGGAGATCGAACTCATGATCTCACGCTTGTGGGGCAGGCACTGTGCTGCTGAACTCTATCCCCAGCCCCTTAGCATGCCTCTCACACAAAGTGAGGACTCTCTTTGGAAAAAGAACAGCCCACAGATGTGAACCAGGGCCACCCAAATAGAAACTTTCCTCTACAAATTCCCCAAGGCTATCCTCTCCTGCAGGACTGACCCTTGGCCCCTCAGCCACTGTGCCTGTTGCCTGGAGACTACAAAATCTATCTGAGCTCCTTGCCAGGGATCAAACTCGTAGCATACATGATTTCATTCCACGGAAAACAATCCATTACTGCCATTATTTACTCTGATGAAATCATTCACTAAGATTTAGCCAGTAGAAGTCTACGTGAATTGGTTTCCATGTTCTTTTCTACTCCATTTCCTCTGTCTCTGATTCTGTCTCTCTCTTTCTCTGTCTCTCCCTTTCTTCCTTCTTCCTTCTTTTATTCTTCCCTTTTTCCTTTTTTCTTTCTCTCATTCTCTTTTTCTTCTTTCTTTCTTTTCTTATCTTTCTCCTACTTCAGACTCAGTAAATCACTACATTTCCCAGGCTGGGCTTGTACTTGGGACCCTCTTGTCTCAGTCTCCCAGAGTAAGAGACAACACCTGTGTACCACTTACTCCTGAGTAGTTATGATGAATTTCTAAAATATGAATTTTGCATAAGAATAACACTTAATAAATTAAGATTATATTTATATTACCAAACATTTGTGAAGTATTTCATAAATTTGAAAGTACTTCAGCTTTAAAGGAATTTATATGACTATCCTGAAACAAACCCTTTTGAATTTCTGTCATTCACTTTATAAATATTGTCTTTGTTACTAATCCTCAAAACTCAGGAGTCATTTTCAACAGTTTTTTTTTCTCTTCTTTTCATGTCTAATCAATAGCAAAAAATTTTTTTGAATTTTTTTTTATTTAAAGAGTAAATAAAACATGTAAAGCATAGAGATAATACAGAATTTCAAAAAAAAAGATAAACAGTAAGAAATCATTAGTTGATAAATTACATATTGTCCTCTTAAAAATAGTTGTTCAAGTTACAAAATTAAAGCATACAAAGTAGATATTCAAACAATGAGACTGTAAACAGCTATGCATGCATGAATCTCTACATGTATTTCTATCCTTTCTGTATTAGAGGGAAAAACAAAACCTAGCAAGACAAAATAAAACAAATTCCTATAAAAACATGAAACCAAAAAGTCATATAAAACCACAGTACAAGGTGATCTACAATGATTGCTGTGTTGTTTATTATCTTCAGTAGAATTGTCTATATCATCAGGCATAATTGAATATAACAGTATAATTTAATATAGCAGTACATAACAATATTAGTAAAAATAAAACATTGTAGACAGTATAAAACTTCAAAGGCAGGTAATAATCAAACTAGAGTGGATAATCTAGTGAATCTTGTCATCTTCAGTGTAGTTGCCTATACTGTAAACTTGACACTATCAATCATAGCAGCTTTGAATAAAATCTATCAACAAAAAACAGCAATCTAACAAACTAGATTTGATTATGATCAGTCATGGTAAAATGGTAAAACAGTGTAGGTTATACAGAGCTTTAGATTAAGTTAATAGGAAATTAAGGAAGATTACCATACTATATTCTATTATTTTCGGAATAACTGTCTGTGCCCTCAAATCTAGTACAGGTAGAATGACTGGAACAGAATATAATACATCTAAGCAGAGTGGTGTGAGCAATGTGGGTTTTAAATCCTGGTACACTGTTAACAATATAGTGTATCGTGGCCATCTATGTTAGAGATTCTAGTTATCCTTCTCTGCCTCATTTCTGCTATGCTATTTTTCTACCTTTCTTTGTCTACTTTTCTCCTTCATTCTGCTGCCTGCCCTGTTCATTGAGACCTTTCTGCCACTGTTCCTAAAATCCTGGTATTTTTTTTCTCTCTCTTGAATATCCTTCAGTATTCTCTGTAGGGTTGGATTGTTGGTCACAACCCCCCCCCCCAGTTCCTCTTTGTCATAGAAGCATCTTGATTCTCTATTAATTTCTAGTGACAGTTTTGCATGGTACATCAATCTGGGCTGGAGGTTATTTTCTTTCAGGGCTTGGAACACTTCGCTCCAACCTCTTCTTGATCTGATGGTCTGTGTCGAGAAGTCTGCTGTGATCTTGATGGGCTTACCTTTATAGGTAATTTGTTTCTTTTCTCTGATGGCTTTTAATATTCTGTTTTTATATTGAATTTATGGTATCTTGATTATTATATGTCTGGGTGTAGATCTGTTTTGGTTGTAGGTGGCTAGAGTTCTGTATGCTTCACATAACTGAATGTCATTTTCTTTTTCCATGCTTGGGAAGTTTTCCTTAATTATTTCTGTGAATAGCCTTTGTAATTTGCCTGTATGTATTTCTGCTTCTTCATTCACATTTCTTATTCTTAAATTATAGATTCTCTTGTTGTCTTCTAGCCTTTGCATTGTTACTGCCTGTTTCCTTGTTATTTTTAAGAGATCTTTCCTTTCATGACACACACTGCAAAATTGTCTTCAAGTTTTGATAGTCTATCCTTAGTTTCTTTTAAGGAGTTTTACCAGCTTTCAATGGAGTTTTTGATTTCCTGGTAATCTCTTTGAATCTGCTTCATGTATTTTATATTTTCTTTATATTTTTTATGGAATGTTTCTCTCTCTTTTTTTGTGTGTTCCTCCCTTCTTCTGTCTATGTCTTCCTGAGAGATGTTTAGCATTTCTTTTATTACTCTACTCATATCTTGCTTTACCTGATTTAATATTTCAGTTTTGAGCTTGTTTACAAGGTCCCGAACATATTTCTTAATGTCTATTGAAGCAGTTTCTGATGTTGCGTATTTGCCGCCCTCAGTCTCCCTTGTTTTTCTCTCTCCTGGATCAGTGCTCTCAGGGTTCTGGGCTGGGGGCCTCCTCTTGCTGCTCTCTCCTGTCATGGTCCTGGCTTCCTCCACACAGGTGTACAGTGGAGTTCTCAGCCCCCTTCCCTGGCAACCTTGGTTCCTCCAAAGCATGCTGGTGAGGGACCTCTGCCCTCTCCTGTCTGCCCTTGTCACTGAGGTGTAAGCAGTGGTTGCTTATGCTGGCCCCTCCCCACTGGGCCAGCCAAACTTCAGGGGCCTTTCTAGGTTAGTACATGCTAGGCGCAGGGAATTGATTAGGGATGGCTCATTGGGTCCTGGCCAGGGACACGACCCAGTCCAAGCAAATCCCATGAATGTGCTCTGGGGAGGAAGCAACCAACTGAAGTCACTGTCACTCCCAGTTCAGGCCCCTCCTGCTCAATTCCAACATGTCACCCATTTGGTCACACCCTTCCTGTGGGGGGGGGTCTCATTCCCAGCACTGATTGTGGATTAATGAAGGTCCCTTCACCAGCTCTGCTCTCCATTGGGCTCACCAACCCCCAACTTCAGCGCAGCTGTGGCTCCTGTGAGTGGCGACAAGAATGAGTTTGGGTGGCTCTCACCGCTGGCGTGAATTTGCGAATTCAGACTGGCGCAAACTTGGTGGGTTGCAGTGAAAAAACTGTGTCCAGTAATTTTAGCTGTTCCAATTGTAGTCCCGAGACTGCGTGTTTGACAAGCTTTTTTACATTTTTATTTCTTCATGTGTCAAGAAGATCCATCTCCCTCTGTCTGGGTCTCTCCAGAATGTTTTATTCTGGCGTATGAGTTGTTTCTCCCAGGAGGCTTTGTATTTTTTGCTCACTGATGGGCCATCTTTAGCTCCTCCTTGCAAAAAATTTTTATTTGATTTCTGTCCAAATTGTCTTTCACACATTTCCTTATTTTCAGTATGCTTCTCTTTACTGACTGGGTAGGCTCTTATTTTCACCCAAATAATTCCAGTAGACTTTAAATTTATGCCCTTCTCCTGGGGCTCTTACCTACCTCCCTGTGCCCTCTGCCATGGCTTGTGTCTGGGCAGCTCCCCTAAGCCTCATGAATGTCTGAATCTAACATTTGTGATTGGTTCATTGTCTGGCACTGGGATTGGTGGTGTGGGTGCTGCATCCACCCAGGGATGGAGCCAGTGTTCTGTGTAAAAGCAGGAAGTAGGCATATATTCCCTCTTTTGCTCTGTTCGCTTTTGCCATTTGTGGTGGCCATGTATGATTGCCTAGTCATGGCACCCTGCCTTGGAGCCAGCTGAATATGGACTGAAACAAAGCTTTAAAATAAATAAACCTTTCCCTCCTTCATGTTGGGCATCAGGTATTTTGTATCAACAACCAGGGAAAAATAACTAGGACACCCTCCACCGTAATGCAATGGAACATCTCAAATATGGCAAGACTGGGCCCCTGGTGTAGGAAACACACATGCACCTGCCCACATCTGTGTAAACCAGAGGCCCATGCCCAACAAGTGTCTTCCCTTGCAAGCCAGGGAAGCCAGTTGCTCCCTGGAAAATGCAACCATTTTGAACAGTAAATTAAGCTTCTCAGACCTCTTCTGAATCTTTCTTTATACTTTTCTCTTACTTCACAAGGTTGTTTTCCATTCTCTGACCTTTCTCTTCCTCTCCTTATTTGTTTGCATATTTTCAGAGCTGTAGGAAGATGCTTCCATTCATCATTTAAGATACCTGCGTGGCAGCTTTTCTGAAGATTTTTTTCAGTACCTTTATCTATAACACTAGCCTTGTTCCTATGAAATAACCTTGTACCATGTGCTATTTTAAATAATTTAGTCTTAAGTCCACTGCCCCATAACCCTATCAAAACGGGTATTTTTCAACTCCAGGTTTTACAGGTAAGGGCAGTGAGACACAGACTGTTAAACTAAGTTTTCTAAAGTTATACAATTACCAGGTATCAGAGTCAAAATTGGAATTTGGCTAGTGAAATCTGCAGTTTAATTTCTAAAACACTGCTCAATTTTTATCTTTTATAAACTTGTAATGCTTAGGACTGACCGATCATGTTAATGTTCATGACATACTGATTTATTTACTGATCTCTCCTTTTGGATAGAAACTACAAACTGAGGGAAGGAAAAAAGTAGTTCTCATGTTTTACATTCAACATGCTAAAGAATTTGTGTGATTTAGAAATCTTATATGAATGCTTGAATGATAGATTCCAAATGTCTAGCTTTTTTTTGACAAATGAAGGTCTTTAAATAACGAAATTATTTTTGAGATTAACTTTACTTCTTAGCCATAGAGTTCAAATACTTTTGAAGAATCTGCTTATCTAGACAGTAAGGGACTAAAGAAAATCTTTGGTAATTTCAGTTGTGAATTTAAACTACGTCGCATCTTGTAAGACAAAGTTACAGAATCTTAAGACTGGGAGAAACATTAACTTTCCTGAGATTCTCACCGGATAGACCTCTTTCAATCACAATTTTAAAATCCGTTTGAATAAAAAGTCATTATGATAATGTTATCTTCATCTCTTCTTGGTCTCATGAAATTTAATCAGAACTTTAAAAATCTAATTTTACATTCTTAACACACTGCATTAATTTTGTTATAGAATGTACAATTATTAGAAACATTTATGGCTGGTATTAACCTGATTTAAGTTTTCATAAAACCAAATGATGCCCAGTTCCACAATCCACACTTCCACTGATGCAACTGAAGGTGCGAAACTTGTAGTTTAAAGGCTGGGATTCAAATGCAGGCTTTTTTATTAATGATCCTTTTGAAGAAACTTTGGGTTCTCCAACAGAAAGGGGTGTTGTGTGTGTGTGTGTGTGTGTGTGTGTGTGTGTGTTGCTTGGTTTAGGCAGAAGTGTATGCAAGTGATAGATTGAATTATCTTAGCAGTACCTTCAGGCTGAAAAGAGTAGTTTGACTTCTAAACGCTTTAGGACAAGTGAAAAATTGAAGAACTTAAAGAAGAAAGAGGCCAAATGCCATCTTTTCAGTGTTATCAAGGCTGTATTCATGAATAGATGTTTTCATCCACTTATGACTATTTGTTTTTAATTTTATTTTAAAGAGGGTAAAACTAAACAGAACAAAACAGAACAAAGCAGATCAGAAGAAAACAATGTAAGTGACACAGATTTCAAAGCAAGACAGCAGGAGATCATCACTGTCTATCATACTGTCTCTTATTTTCTTCTAAATAGTTCCCCATATCTTCACACACAATGAATTCATACAAAACAAAATATGTTGAAATTAAACAATACAAAACAGACTAAAATCACTCTGAACAAAAAATAATAGTATTGCTGGATTTCACATCATGATGCTACAGAATCAGCACTGGGTACATAGTGTCTCTTTTTCTTCAAGGTAGCTGTTCATTTCATCATGTGTTATACAATCTATTCTCATAAACTGTTTAGGAGAAGTTCTATGCATGTATGTGTCTCTACATGTATATCTATCCTTTCTGTATTAGAGGGGAAAACAAAACAAAACAAAAAATTCTTAGAAAAGCACGAGACAAAAAAGACAAATAAATAACAATAGCGAAGAGCCCAGAACACTGACAATATAGGCCTTCAAAACAAGGTCGTAGGAGCATAACTAGGGTTGTTATTTTACATAATGATCTTCAAGAGTTCCTCAGATCACCATACAATAATATGCACAATTGTTCCAATGACTATTTGAATTAGGAAGATGTTATGGCTTAGGTCTAGAATGTCCCCAGGAAGGGAAGGTGATTGGATCGCATGGATGCAGTGCTCAGCATTGGATTCCTCCATGGATGAAGCCACAATTGAAGGTGCTGTTGGGAGGCGGGGCTTGTTGGGAAGGGGTGGTTCTGGGGCGTGGCCTAGAGGAGCTCCTCTCCTTTCCATTCTTCCCTTCTGGCTCTGCTTCCTGTCTGCCACATCCTGAGTAGCTCTCCTCTGCCTATGCCCCTCCTGCCTTGGTGTCAGCTGACCCTGGTGTGAATCCTCTGAAAACCTTCAGCCAAAATAATTCTACCCTTCCTTAAATTCTAGGTGTCAAGTATTTTGTCCCAGGGATGAGAAAGTGACAAAAACAAGAAATTCTGTGCAATCATACCAATAGATATTCTTAAAAATCCTCTTCTCTTGCCTGCATGACATTGTTTATACTCCTTGGATGAAGGAAAAACTTCATTAACATAAGATATTAAAATGGAGCACAATGGCATCAGACTATACGACAACTTCATAATTCACAGTGAAAAATGCATAATCTAGCTAGTCGTTGTTTGCTCTCTCATATTACCAGCTGGAGCCAGGTTGGCTCAGATTCTTAGATATCTCTTCATCTTTGATTACACTTGGCAGACTTCCTTTCTCAGAATGTTGGCTTAATAAATATTGATTTATCAAGTTCAAGAATTCTTTTACACTTCAAATGAATGTCAATGCATGCTACACTGCCATCTTATGTTTAGTTGGAAATTATTTATGACATATTTGATTTGATTCTCAAAATGAGATTTATAAGACATTCATGACACAATCATTTGCAAAACAGGTGTAAAGCTGGGTCCCACCCAATATCAAAATGAAGGTCTCATCATCTATTAAGGACATGGGCTGCAACCTTTAACATTCTGTCCCTCTACTTATTAATGATAGATATTCTTCTGCAACCAATTAGGAAGTCTAGTATGATCTCCATGACAGTAGTTTGCTCTTGGACTTTAATGTGGTCGGTCACTTGTTAATATGAGACATAATTTTCAATCAAATGAATGAGTACATTTTTAAATGGCATTTTTAAAATGGTTTAAATTGTTAAAATATAATTAGCCTAGTTAAATTCCAGGAGATAGTTGTATAATCATGTACACACACACACACACATCTATTTGAAAGCTACTGGAAAAGTTGGTACTTGAAAGAAAACTAACATGTTAAGTAATTTACAGCTCACTTTTGTTTTGATTCTTATTTAAATTTTTCAAGATAATCATTCTTTTATGTATTCTGCACATGACAATAGAAAAGCACAAGAAAGTGATAAGGCTTTTCAAGTTTTCACAGTGATTATAAGGAGCAGAACTGTATTCAAATCTGATTCTGATTTATATTGAAACTTATATTTCCACTTAAGTCTCTCTCTGATTTTGACTGCTGTTGTTTTAAAGACAAGAATGAAATTACAAGCATATTTACTTTAATATCAATCTCAATCAAATTTTATGGTCAGTTTATAAAAATGAATATTAATAATGCAATTTAATTAATGTATTTATTTATATTATTATTCTTTTTGGCTTTTTGAGACAGAGTCTCTGTGTAGTTCAGGCAGGTCTTGAACTCACTATGTAGCCTAAACTGGCCTTAAATTTTTGAGGATCCTCCTGCCTCAACCTTCTGATTACAGGTGTGTGCCACTATGCCTGGCCAGTATGTACATTTTAAAGCATTTAATACATCTAAAACATAAAATGATCATCAAATGCAAAATATCAGCTGCACTGCAGGAAGTTGGGATATGACTGCTTTGAATAATAAAAATTTATTACTCATAAATTAGAACATGGTAACTGCTAACCACAATCATATTTTTAGTTTAATAAAATCTCCAGAGCTAAGAAAAGCTAAAGCTTAAGTAAAAGTAGAGGTAGTCTGCTATTAGCAGTTAAATAAATGGTGTTTTTGCTTCATTCGCCTCAGAATTTGCTAAAAATGTTTCAGAATCCCAGTAGCTTTTGAGATCATCTCTGGGATAGAATGCTTTCATAAAATAACCAGCTCCAAATCTTTGGCACATATTGCATTTAAAAAATACACAATTGGTAAAATTCTGAATATCCTAGAAATAATTGCAATTTTCTTTCCAAATGAATAGAAAAATGTCATCTGCCAACCTTTGTAGTCAACAGCAGGAAACAAAAACCATACAAAGTTTGAAGTGCACATTGTTTATTCTAAAGAACCAAAACAAATGTTAAAAATAGCACATCCACAGAAACAGGCCATGCAACACTTTCAGCTACATTAAAGACCAATTTTTTTAATCATTCTCAAACCTGTTCCCAGCACCTTGCAGCCCAGGCCTTTGTCATGGGATACGTATCCTCTCCCGTCCAAGCTCAAACAGGTGCTGTGCAAACATAAAAACTCATTATCCTGCTTGATAGGAGCATATTGTTAGAGAACACAAAGACAGCAGTCTGTTTGAGTCCTTGATTTTCTCTTCTTACACGTATTTATGTTTTAGAAAGACAATTTACATAGCTTTTGCAAAGTGTTTACTGAATATTTATGCACCAAGTTTTGTACTAAGCATTTCTATAGATGAGCTTAAGGAAGGAAGCTGAATCTTCTTTAGAGATGTGGGAAAATAAGAACCCTCAGTACTATTTATTGCAAACTGCTTATTTTGAGAATCAGGAAAGATTTCTGTATGCCTTAAAATTACAGTGCTTTCAAAAGTGTGTTTCTGTCAAATGTGCATCATACTAGGAGAGGGTTGGTGACAATATCTTGTATTAGTAAAAAAAAAAAATCACAATTTCCCTAAGACTTTTATACACATGGGATTATTGTCCTTACAGAAACTTTGTGGTGGACAAATTAGTACCTACAGTGCAGGAATTGAGGCTAAGGGAGTGTGAGTAAAATCTTAAACTTGCACACAACTTATGCAGGCTTCTGTCACATAACCCAAGTTCTACTCAAAGTGACATACAGTACCTATCACTGCCCAATCTGAATGCATGAGTATGTATGTGTATGCACACGCGTGTGTGATGCTTGTTATCTGAAAGAGAATCACATCACAAGCCATTGCTAAAGCTACATAAAGATTGCTCATTTTTTAATTGATGCATAAATATACTGGGGAAAACCGAGGAGATTCCAACACAGTTCCCTCTCTGCTAGCTACTTCCCTAGTCACTAAAACTTCCTGCGATTCAGTAATTTAACTTCTGATTTTACTTACTCAGAGGACATTGCTCTCAGCAAAGAGTGGACTTTCAGCATGCTGAAAATTTATCATCTCTGAGTATATAGATCTTTGGGCTAACTTTTCTCTTTCTACATCAATATTTTATAAAGTGACAGTTCAACTAACTGAGGCTACATTTAGATTCAAACATTGAATTTCAAGGTTGAGAAGTGGTTAGCCGGAACACAGTTCCAAACTCTCACAGCAGAAGAGTGAAAAACTCAGGGGAATGTGCTCCTTAGCGTCAGCAGCAAGCCTGCCTATTCCAAGAGTCGCAGAGCCTCCAATTGGGTTTGGGGTTCCTGGTCTACCAAGGTGCTAAGCTTTGTATAAGGGTCACGTTGACCAGTGTGATCCTGATGAGGACCACAGAGCAGCACATTCTCTGGGGAACTTGTTCTTTCATCATCCTTGTATGTGAGTAATGTGGCATCTCTCCAGGGTGCTCTGGCCAGGGTCCCTAGTAGGCAAAGCCTCATTTCTCAGTTTAGCTGTCACTCTCAACAGGTGCTCGATGCCTGTAAACCCACTTAAGCTTCACAACCTATCTATCAACTGGGCTCTAGCATAGGCATTTGTGTTTTTAGATGTGATGTGTAAAGCACAGAGATTGAATGGTTTTCCAAATCTACACAGCTCGTGAGTTGGAAATCACTTTGTCCTATCTAGCTCATAAGTTCCCACACTTATGCGATATTCTGTGTCACCACGCAAAGTTCAGAGAAGCTAAGAATACTCAGAACTCAGCAGAGGTTCTTTAAGAAGTTAACATTTCATTATCTAAAATGTGATGTTTTAAACAAAAATAATTTTTTGAAATCTTATTTAGAACAATTCTAATATTAATATGTAGCTTCTACTCTGCCTGCAAAAAAAAAAAATCTTTAGGGTTTATGGAGTGGTGTGTGTGTGCCTGTCTGTCCATCTGTGTGTTTGTGTAGCATGTGAAGGATTGGTGAAAGAGGAAGAGGAGTAAACCTTTGACAGGTAAACGCGTTGTTTTGATTGATAATGGAATGACATTCAATTGTAATTTTAAATCTCTTTCAATTCAATTCATACGACTCAGAATTTAACTTTCTTTTTGCTTTGCCACTTTTGGTACAGATCTTTCCAAAGGAAAAATCTAGGGGTTCCAGATCAGTTTCAAGGGGAAACTGGAAAGCAGAATTGTGGACAGCTTCAGAGCTCTTCAGCACGCATACAGACAAGGCATCTGGGAAGCTTCCTTGGGCCGTGACTTGAGTCGGGAAGCACTGGCTCTGGTAGCTGGTGGCTTACTGTTCCCGAACAGGCTGACATTTTATGGGCGCTATTAGAAATACATGAATTCTGCACACAAAATGTCAACTGATATATTAAGAAATAGTAACTCACTATCGTCACTGGCAGTAAAATTTCTCTAGCTTCCACCCTGCTCTGTTTCATGCATATACTGTGTATAAGCTTGTGCCGTTTCAGATGAGACCATTCGACATTCAAAATGCACATTCAGATGAAACTTTTGCACTGAATGAGCACTGTCTCTGAAAGCAATATCATTTTTCCATCTTCAGTTCAGTAACCAAGGTCACAGATCTGATTTTTAAATAGTAAATCATTAAAAAATCATCCCGGGTGGAAAAACGGCATGTTCATTCAACTTCCCTGTTATTTTTAGGGTATGTCCTTATTGCTCCATCATATAGATAACTCTTCAAACATAGATACTAATACAAAAAGTTAACGGCTGTCTTAAAACAACTGTATTGAAAAGCATTTTTGCACTGAATTTCAGAGTCTGATGCTGTCTCAGTAAGTCTAAGAATTCAAAGAAAATGCAATACTTGAAAGTAATGCACGTACTGTGCTTTATGTTAATTGTATTCCTTTCATTCTGATGCATCCAAGGAAGATTTTCCCTATGGGAAATACGAGTAGCTACAAAATTGGTCCCTGAAGTAGATAGATCATTGTACGTCGCACTTTCTGCTCTGTGGATTACGGGAGTGTGTCCACAGGGTTCCTTTTCCAGGCTCGGTTTTTGTGCTGTTAACAGATAAATGGGTCTGTTCCTCATTTTAGGGTCTAACCTCCACCTCTTTGTCACACAGTAGCTGCCACAGCACACTCACCTATTCTTGCTCTGCCTTCTAATTTAATTCCATTTTAAAAATCAAAATAGACCAGAGATCTAAATCTTAAAACAGAAATGCTTAATCAGCTAAAAGATAAAATAGGTAAAACTGCTGAATATGTAGGCACAGGCAAGAAGGATTTTATGGGAATCATGGCTCCCCCTTATATTGCTTTGAAGTCTTACAATGTTTTCATTCATTGGTTGGAATGGTTTTATTCTGTTTTGTTTGATCTTACTATGTGTGATGGTATGAACAGCTACTTTGAAGAAAACAAGACATTATGGCAGACATTGCTGATTTAATATCATCTTGCTCTGAAGTCCTACCATGCTTTTGTTTTTCTATTACCATTGGTTCTATCCTGTTGTGTCTTATTGGATTTTAGTACGTATGATAGTATAAACAAAATTTTTATGGAAAATGAGATATTATAGTAGCCATTGTTCATTTTCTGTTATTTGGTTCAGAATGCCTTGTAATACTCTCATTCTCTTGACTGGTTTTATTCTATCTTGTTTGATATTGTTCTGTGTGAAGCTACACTCAACAGTTTCAAAGAGAGAGACATTATGATAGCTACTGTTAATATCCAATTGTCTTGCTGTGAAGTGCTGTGTTGCTTACATTGTTCTGATCTGCTTTGTTCTGTCCTCTTTTGTTTTATCCTCTGTAAAATAAAAAAGAAGGACCTTCTAAACAGAGCCTCAATTGCATAAGAAATAGCATTCAGAGTCAAGAAATAGAATGACATCAAATCTTAAAAAATCTGCACAGATACGCAAACAATCAGCAAAGTGAAGAAACATCCCATAGAATGGAAACAGTTTTTTCCAGCTACACCTCTGACAGAGGTCTAATATCTAGCATCCAGAAAGAATTAAAAAATCAGATCCTCTAGGATAAAAATCAAAATCAAAATGCAAGCAATTGGAATGCAGACACTTCTCAGAAGGGGTTTGAACAGCCAATAAATACAAGACAAGATGTTCAGAGTCTCTGACCATCAGGGAAATGCAAATTAAAACAACATTGAGATTCCTTCTTACTTCAGAAAGAATGGTTGTAATACAACAAAATAATCAAAATGCTGGAAGATCTGGAGACAGAGAAGTAGCCTTCTACACAGGTGGTGGGAATGTAAATTGATATGATCATAATCCTTATGGAAATCTATATAAAGAGGTGTCAAGCTAAAACTACAAATTCCACTGGATTCAAGTATTCCTATTCTTGGTATCTTTCCCAAAGCGTTGAAGACATCATACCACAGTGATCCATGTATACCCCTGTTTATAGCAACACAACTTGTAACAGCCAAATGTTGAAAGCAACCTATTTGTCTAACAGTGGATGAGTAGATAAGAAAATGCAGTATTTACACACAAGGGGGTTTTACTCAAGATAAACTTGAGTCACTTATAGGAAATGGATTCTCCTTAGACCATAATGTTAAGTAAAATACATCAGGCACAAGAGCATAAGCATTGCATGGTTTCTTTTATTTGAGAAAGGAACTTATAAACCAACTATAGAGCAAATTAGGAGACAGGTGACAGCAAACAGGGAGTTAGGTCTTTTGCAAAAGTTTTGGAAGCCAAATGAAAGACAGGCAATAGCAAACGATAATAAAAATAATTGAGATAGTTAAGTACTGTACTTACCCCCAAAGGTGAATGTAAAGATTATATGCTATGTACTAATAATTTTTTAAAAATTACCTCTATGTTCTCACCATAGTTGAACCCCCATGTAAGCAATGCCATTCAGAGTAGGGTATATGCGATGATTCTCCATACCTTTGCCTAATATGTAAGTACCAAACTAAATCGTTATTTTAAATATAGCAAAGTCGATTTTTATCTTCTGGTAGAGATGTTTACACTTTCTTTTGTAAATAAGGGAGAAAGAACTATAATTCTTGAAACTCACAGGAAAGCTTGAACCTACATCAGTCCACACATTTATGTAAAAGATCATTGTCTACTAAGGTTGAATGAGAGTGTTACTGTCTCATTGCATATGAGTAAAATTGTTACCTTTAAAGAATTTTTACTCATACAATGTGGTGTGTACAATATCTGTAGAGTTATTCAGTTTATCTTTAGTTGGTATCTTATCATGTGAATTTGTCTATTCATTATAGAAGTTTTATTTGAGAAAAGAGAGCAACAATTACACTTTAGAGAGAATGTGTAGTTGTCGTGGGGATGGAAATTGGACTTATAATGGAAAGTAAAGACACATCCTTACAGATACTCTGAGTCATAAAATTAAAAGTATAATTTGCACGTTGAAATATGTACCCAGGTCTGCTGCAGTTAGGAGGCTGGCAATTCCTCCATTGACTAGACTTCTTTTGAAAATACTAATTTATATGAAAACTTATTTAAGGTCATACATCAAAAAATTTATCAACTCAAATTAGAAGATGCAGACAGAACTACAAACACATTTGGCCACCTTATCTTTGACAAAGGGGCCATACATGTTCTCTGGAAGCAAGACAGCCTCTTTAATAAATGGTGATGAGAAAACTGGCTCTCTACAATGTTCAAGACTTAAACTAGACCCATGTCTACCACCATGCACTAATCTAAAATCAAAATGGATCAAAGAACTAAGTATTGAAGCAGAAAAACTAAATCTTCTGGAAGACAAAGAAGCCAGAAATCTTAAAGACATAGGGGCAGGCAGAGAGTTCATGAACAAAACCCAAACTGCACAGGAAATACTTCAAAGAATCAGAAAATGAAATCTCATCTTATTAAAAAGATTTTACACATTCAAAGAGTTATCTAACAGAGTGAAAAGAAAACCTCATGCATTGGGGAAAAAAATTCAGCCAATGTCCCTCAGACAAAGGACTTTGATCTAGAACATATAAAGAATATTTTAAAAAATCAGACTACCAAAATTTAACAACTCAATCCAAAAATGAGCATCTAAGATGAACACACACTTCTCAGATGAAGGAATACAAATGGCAAACAAATACATGAAAAGATGCTCAGAATCAATCCTCATTCAAGAAATGCAGACTAAAACAACACTGAGATTCCATCTCATTCCAGAAAGAATGTCTATCATCAAAAAAATCAATCGAAAAATGAATAACAAACACTGGCCGATCTGAGGGGGAAAAGGAAACTTCTCCACTGTTGATGGGAGTGCAGACTGGTGCAATCACTGCGGAAGTCGCTGTGGAGATTCCTCAAAAAACTAAAGGTCCCCTGAACCCAGCGATTCCTCTTCTAGGTATTTTCCCAGAAAAAAAAATCACACCGCAGCAGTAGATGCACATCCAGGTTTACAGAAGCACAATCTGTAATAGCTAAAACCTGGAAGCAACCCAGATGTCCATCAACAAAGGAGTGGATAAAATAAAAAATATGGTGTTTTTATACCGTGGAGTACTACTCAGCTATAAAGAAAGATAAACTGGAGATGTTTATAAGTAAATGGATGCAATTAGAGACCACACTCATAAGTGTAATAAATCAGAATCTCACGTGTAAACATCATATTGTCTCCTTAGTGCAAGAAATTGAAACAGTAAATAAAATAAAATACAAAGTAAATAAAATAAACTCCTCAGATAATTGTACTATTAATTCTAATAGTTCATGGAAAGGAACAGTTAGTGCTTATATTGTTTGTTCAGTTTTCTGTGCCTGTATCTAGTAATCTGAGCAACTATTTTGAAAATAACAATCTGTGTTATAATAACCATTGTTAATTTCCTACCATCTTGTTTTGAAATCTTATGCCATTTTTGTTGATATTGTTTTATTCTCTTTAAAATAATAACAATAATAATAAATTTTTAGTTATTTCTGTTTCTTTCTGAAAGAACTTTTTAAGCAGGATGCTCCTGGCTGTTTCACAATGAGAAATGTTTGAAGCAGACACGGGGAAGGTTTAAGCAGAGAGAAGGCTGGTACAGTGCGGTGTTCCATAACTGGGCTTCCGCAATCCCATGACCCTGTGCTGGAATCCTACTGTACCGACTATCCCTGAGGGACCACAGGACAGGTTCCTAACCATTTCTGACCCTGTTTCCTGACTTCAAAATAATTAAGAGTAGTTTCTGAGCTACCAGAATGCTTTAACACACAAAATGATTATGCATACAAAGTGTAATCAGCTTGTAAGCAGCACTCAGTGTTTCAGTATCATTACATTAATCATTAAATCTCTGAAACTGTCTGGCTCCATTCTTCAAGGAATTAGATGCTAACTCAGTAAAAGAGGTTTGTGCTGAAACAAACACCAATAAGAAAATGGTCATGTAGTAAATATTGTCGGGAAAGTTCTCAGACTATAAATAAAACTGCAAGTGAATTTAGATAGGCAAAATTATAAATATGCTAGCAATTGACTTATTTTTAACTTGAAATTAATTTCCGAATTGAGAAGTTCTTTTAATGATTGGAGAAATAAGAATTCATATTTTAGCAAAAATGTTCTCAGTGTATAGCTATATCAAAAAAAGTCAAAGCAAGAATATGTTTGAAGAAAAATCCAGCCCTTAGAATCCAAAAAATGGCCATCTCAGTAGTTTAATGCATTTTATTCCCACCTTTCTCACTAGATTTTATGTGGTTGACAGTCTATTGTATATTAAGTTTTATGCCTAGTTTCAATGTTACACATAGTGGTTAATCATTTGCCACATTTTCAACCTTTTTATTATTAAATATCATTATTATCATTAAGCATCATCATTAAATATCTTAACTATTTCACATTTTTAAGAACACACTGTAAAAATACATGGAATGTAGACGTTATGACACCAATCTGTATTTTTTAGACAATTAAGGAATATGACCAGACACAAGGTAATATAATTGCAATGTTCAAACCAGTGCATCTCAAAAGACAAGCATTATTATTTGCTAAAATTATTTCTAAAACCTTCAATAAAATAAGAGTAAAAAATTCTGAGTCATGTATTGAAAGATAAGTATGATATCAATAAGGAATAAGAAAAATATTAGGCTAGGTACTCTAGGGTCATTAGATCTAGAATGGCCCCCCAAAGGGCTCCTGTGTTCAGAAGTAGAGATTTTCAAGGTGATTGGGTTATAGGCTGCTATCCTTATCAGTCGATTCATTCACCTATGAACTCAGTGCTGAATGTGCTGTTGGTGGCGAGGGGAGTCTGAAGGGGAGAGGCAGTCACCAGGAGCCTGACCTGGAAGGACACATCTCTCACGTCAGCTCCTCCCTCCTAGCGATGCTTCCTGTTCGCCATGGTGTGAGCAGCCCTTCTCCACCAGACCCTTCTGCATGCCATTTCAGCCTCTGAACCAGCTGAGCATGGAATGAAAGCATGAGCCAAATAAACCTCTCCTCCACTAAGCTGTGGGGCGCAGACAGTGTGTGCAGTGGGGAGAAAATGACTAAGACAATCGTCTCGTCACTCAAGGCTAAAGAGGTGGAAGCACAGGATGTGAGGCACGGCTAGGTCCAAGTCTGCCTGAGTGTAAACAGAGCATGCTAATACTGCTGTAAAGTAGAACTGAATGCTGAAGAAGGATGTTGGAAATACAGGTTTGTTCGTCCAGGGAATTTCCTGTTTCAACTAAAGAAAGCATCCTGAATGCTAAAGACTTACGATAATGGAACGGGGTGATTCTGAAAGATGATAAAGAAGACCAGTGTTTCGATTTTTGGGAACTAAATGCCCATGTACAAAACAATTTATCAGTTTTCCTAATAATTCTCAAATTAATTTCACATGCAATCTATTTCAAGTTACTGTAGGAAAGTACTGAAAAAAATGATCAAATTTGCTTTAGAGTGAGTTGATAAAATGCCAGAGAGCCATTGATAATTAAACATTCTGTGTTTCCCTTGGATTTTATACCTTAAAATATATTAACTGAGAATATGATGCCTTGGGATTTGCCATTTTTATTTTTCAATGTTTTCCATTTACTTTTACATACTTTTTATTGGATGTTAAATAACTAATACATACAGCAATGCTTTTAAATGTATGGAAGGCAATATACCAGTTACTATGGCTATATTATGTGAAACAAACACTTATACGTTTTCTGTCTTGCAAGTTCAGGTAGAACGTTGTGAGGATGGTTTGTTTCTATTTAGCAGTGGCGCTGGGCTGGAAGTCACGCACAGAGGTACAGCTCTCAGTGTATAGCGCATGCATTCACACCTCTGGCATTTGGTCTGGTCTTTGCAGGACGGTAGCCACGGAATCTACAGTAGCCATATGCATGGTGATTCAGGGTTGCAAATCACTAGATTTGCTAAGGTGTAGAGGGAAAGAAAAGAGAAAAAGTCATATTTACTGTTGTGACCTAGCCTGAAATAAGACACTGAGGCATGGATATGGTTTTCCTTTGGTGGAAGTCAATTTAAAGTTCCAGCCAGATAAAAAGAGGGAATACAGATACATCTACTCAATTGAAAGTTGTCAACATCTCATTATAATTAGAGCTATAGATGCTGCTGTGCCCATCCTTGGAAAAAATAAAAAGCTTTAGGTCTACACAATGACATTGTGACATTTGAATTTTACCTACCCTATACATAAAAAAAAATTTTTTTTGAGACAGGGTCTCACTGTGTAGTTCAAGCTGACCTTGAACTCACTATGGAGCCCAGGCTGGCCTTAAAGTCTCAAAGATCCTCCTGGTTCAGCCTCCCAAGTGTTGAGATTACAGGTGTACTCTATGCCTGGTTTGAGAAATATTTTATCTATGCCTGGTTTGAGAAACATTTTATCATTACCTTCAAACTCCTATGTACCTCTCTTAGAATCTATCAATGTACTTCTGCAACTTTTATATCTCCATCTTCCTGTACGTTGTACTTTTATCTCATCATTGCTTTTTTGTGTGTGGGGTACTAGGGACTGAACCCAGGGTCTTTGCACTGAACTACACCTGCAGCAGTTTTAAATATTTTGAGATAGAATCTCATTAAATCGCTAGGTTTCCTTGACTGGCTTAGAACTTGTAGTCCTCTCGCTTCAGCCTCCCAGATTGCAGAAATTGCAAGCATGTACCAACATACCTGGTGTAGTTTAATTGTTATATAAGTTATCATTCCGGCTGTTTGCTTTTTAGGAATCTCTCAGCTCTTTTGAACCCTTTCCTCTCTTGTAAAATATACTCTTATCTGCCAATTTGAATTTTAAAAAT
Organism: Hydrochoerus hydrochaeris; assembly: GCA_004027455.1. Classification (NCBI taxonomy): domain Eukaryota; kingdom Metazoa; phylum Chordata; class Mammalia; order Rodentia; family Hydrochaeridae; genus Hydrochoerus; species Hydrochoerus hydrochaeris. Next base: position 161,794 of record PVLA01004610.1, read on the forward strand.
TAGGATTTCCTTGACATTATAATAAATCTTGGGTTGATTTCTAAAGATTTCTTGCCTTTTATTAGGATACTGAGCTGTTTTCATTATTATATAAATGAACAACTTAGTTAAGATTTTCTTACCGTTAGTCATTCTGAGTTGGTTTTCCCCCAAAATATACTGTGCCCTTAATTATGTACATGGAAGACATTTTGCAATTTTAGAAATATGTTCTTAGATTCTGACTTTAAATGAAACCGTCACTATTTGTATTTATCTTCTGTATAAACCCTAAGTAGGCAGAGCCTGTATCTATTTTCCATTTTAAATATCTATTACAACTTCAGCAAGATTTTTGTTTCCTCTTTTTTTTTTTTTCACTGCTAAATCTGTTCCATGCCTGTTACGTTAGATGCAGAGATTCCTTAGTATTGGAGTTGCCCACTGGGTTTGGATAGTTAAATTTCACTGTTTTCCTGGGATGGAGGAGTTCTGTTAGTACCTCTGTTCGAAGGAAGGAAGGAAGGAAGGAAGGAAGGAAGGAAGGAAGGAAGGAAGGAAGGAAGGAAGAAAGGAAGGAAGGAAGGGCCAGAGGGAGGAAAAGAGGAAGTAAAAAACAGAAGAGAAAGGGAGAGAGAGAAAGAAAGAGAGAAAGAAAAAGAAAGAGAAAAAGAGAGGAAGAGGAAGAAAGAAAGTACATTATGCCTTTTTCCTTATGTCACTATGATGACAATTTACACACACACGATGTAAAGCATAGAAAAGAACAATCACAGGTTATTCTTATTTGCAAATATGATTTTAGAATCCTAAGCAAAGTATTAGCAGAGCAACTGCAATAGCATAACCAAGTATAGTGAGAATTACCTTTTAGATCATTATAACTCACTACCTTAGGAGAATGATAAAGTTGAGAAGGTTTCCTCAGTGAATGCAGAGAATCGGCTTACCACAGCACATTCCCATACACAGTCAGGAGGAAAACTTTGTGCAGATACAAGATCGTATGTCTTAGATTAGGTACCTTGCAGATAGACTCAGGAAGTGAAAAAGAGCATCATCCTGATTGCGGGGTGGCGAAAGGTTTTTTTCTTTGATATCAAGAACCAGGCGAATACAGATACATTCTAGTTGGCTGTGTACCTTGTCCAGTAAGAGAAGGAAAGTGAACATTACATGTACTGATTGGATGATGAGACTGTCGTGGTATCTGTAGATATCAGCATTACATACATAGAATAGCCAAGAACATCTGTGAATAATTAGTAGAAAAAATCAAATTCCAAGCACATTTGTTAGATACAAGATCAGTTGACTCTTTCCCAGTAGACCACTGTGGGATTCTTTTACTGTCAATCATTTGGTCTCATTGTTTTTGATCAGGGACCCTGCAAACAGGCGAGAGATAGTTGCGTCATGTTTTGATGGGATGAGCCTTCAAAAGATACACCGATGAAGACGTGATTAGGATAAAACTCATCAGCGAGAGAAGATGATTACCATGTTGTTCCAACTGACATCTCAGCAGGACTTTTGGAGATGGATTGAACCTCCTTATTAACCCAAATTAAGACAAGAAAATCAAGACATTCTCCCCCAATCAAATATCATCAACCATCTCCTCAGGGAGAGAGGGGATGTGCTCTCATTTAGGGCTGCTCCCTACATTCCAGGGAAAGACCCAGGGTAGGGTGTAGCTGTGGTCTCTGGTCCCCAGAGTTTGAAATGGAAGCAAAGGTGAGAACAAGGGATTCAGTAGAATAAAACAGTATTCACCACAGTCATTGTATGTGAGGGGCAGCCTTTCCAAGGAGCCTATAATTAGATTTGCTCCTCTCTGAGAATTTTAAATATTTGCATTCATTGGGACACATTTCATTTACAATTAGTATAATTATTGATACATACTTAGGCTTGAGTTGACCATCATAACTGTATTTAGAAAACAGGTAACATTTAGTTTACCAAGTCTATGTTCCTTGTTTGGTTTCTGTTCTGCTTCTGTATCTTACTCCATCTGAGTTCTCAAAACCAAACACTGGGTGACTCATGAACAACAGAGAGACATTTGTTCCTTACAGCTCTGGAGCCCGGGAAAGGAAGGATCAAGCCACAGCAGATAAAACCTACCTCCCTTGGAGCTGTTTCATAAAGAACACTATCCAAATATTATGGGGTGCCAGGTTTGTGGCCTCAACTTCTTCCCAAAAGCTGCACCTCTGAATGTCACCACCTTGGAAATTAGGATTTCTAAATGCACATTTTGGAAGGATATAAATTTTCTGAATGTAGCACATTGATAAATTGTTTTTATGGTCCTATTTTCCTTCTATTTGATATTAACTTTTCATTTATACACTCTTAATTGACTATGATGGAGATATAAATGTACATTTTCATTGAGTTTTAGACAATGCAGAAAATTATTCTTCTCCATCCTACAAGAGTCACTCTAATATATACAGATCATCACTTAGTAATTTCTTCAAGGCCACTTTGTATATGGGCAATTAGATTTAAAACTGCATTGTAAAATGTATGGCACTATGAGACATGTAGTTATTTATTAATTAGTATATTGTATAATGAAAAAAATAAGGTACTGCTATAGTACCAGTGTCCTTTAGACTCTGGGAGCAAAATGCTTGGTAGAAAAGAGACTTTCTCCATCTTTACAGTATTGTCAAAATGTAACACTATTTTGGAACTTCTTTTCGCTTTTTATGTTTCTTTAAGTCATAAACCCTCTTATAACTTCACATATATTTTTCTACATTTTTCTACATTTTCCATGGTTTTCTTTCCTTTTTTTTTTTTTGATTCTTGCTACTTTTACTTTTCAGATAACAAATATTCTTTTCACTTGGGTCTAATATTTCATTAATTATGTCCCTAAGATTTTAGTTTTGAAAGTAATTTTTCCTCTATAATTTACATTTGTTTTGTTTTGTTTTGTTTTTGTGGAGACTTCTATTCTCTTTTGAATTTCTGCATTTTCTTGATGAATTATTTGCCAGTTCCAGTTACTATGTAGTTTCTCATAACTGTAATATTTATATGTCATGTGGATCTATTTATAGCTTCCTTTACTTGACATATTTCTTTCATTTAAATAAATGATTAAAAAATTAACAGTCACACATTTCATATGAAAAAATATGAAAGTAAAGAAGCACAGTGCTGTGTTCCTCTTCCAGAGACCTTGTGCTTGGTTTTGAGGACACTGTATCAAAAACCTTTTCCTCTATTCCAAATAATCTCCACACTTTTCTAATCCCAGCTGAGTACTGTCCACTTAACTCGTCATGTTCATTCATAGGGACAGGAATGATGCATGCTGTGCACTGTTTCTGAAACATAAAATTGCACTGTGGCATGAAAAGTAAAAAAAAAAAAAGGGATATAATGTCACTCTCAAGAAGCAAATTGTTGTGAAAATTTAAAATTTGCAGTTAGATATAAGTAAATATTAGCCTAAGGATGAAAGCAAGTATCTTTTTCCCTTTAAAATGAGAAAACTGAGACTTAAAGTTGCTCTAATAGTGTTTCCTAACTAGAAGACACTGCAGTGCGTGTGTGTGTGTGTGTGTGTGTGTGTGTGTTCCTTACACTCCCTGGTAGTGTGCCCTCCTCCCTATTATGTGCCTTCATGGAGTCTCATGCAATGTGTATTTCATCTCTCTCTGAGCATTGAGTAAGGTAATATTTCTGTCCCTTGGTGCTTGAAAGGATGGAATATAAATGAGACAGATCTAATCACCTACTGCTTAATTACTGAAAAAGTTCAAACACACATTGGTCATTAGCTTAGGTTTTCTCCTTGCTCTTCAGTCAAAATAATTTTCTCCTGCTTTTACCTTTCCACGATGGCCAAACAGTAAGTGGTCGCTCTCCTGACAGGCTTGTGAAGGAAAGCCAACTGCACATGGTGTGCGTCAACTCAAGCTTGTGATTTCAGGACAACACTGTTTTTTCCCTCTTTTCAGGTTAGAAGATTTGTTTTATTCTCTGACTTCAGAAATGCAGGTTTGAATAGATTTCCAATGTAGAATTTAAACTGATTCCTAAAATTTTTGATATATTTACATTGCTCTAAGGTGCTGGTAAGTTTGCAAAGCAGACAGGAGGATGATCAAATCCCATTTCCAAATGATAGTACATGTCTATCTCATGAAAGTGACAGGTACAAAGAGTTCAACAAGACTCCATGGATTTAAAGTAAAAATATAGTGGCTTTAAAATCAAACCATAATTAAATAAAGGCATAATCAAAGGATAGCAATGGCTAGGATAGTATGCCATTATATAACATAATAATATTAATTATTAAGATTTAATAATTAATAATATAAAATATATGATGTTACAACATTAATCTCAAGCATTCAGTTGTTTTTGCTAGATTTTCTATCAATAGATTTAATTCTGTAGAATTTAATTGTTTTCCAAAGCAAATACATTTCGATTTCTTACACAGTGATACAGTGGTATTATCCCCCCTTCACAGATACTTCAGAACATTCATTTTGCAAAATTCTGTAGATATTAGGTTTCTACAAGTATTTCAGTTCCAAATATAAACTCATCCTACCCTTCCCACTCAATATACTAATACAAAACTCTCACTGACATTTGTGCTCAAAGTTATCCTATCTTAATCAAAATTCAGCTCAGACATTCTTTAATAACTTTCTTACATTTGGAGGTCAGATTCCATTTTCTTTTTACATTATTCATAGAAATCGGATGTGTGTGTGCATATAACTTTGTATGCATTTATATCTGGAAGACATAAATAATTATTTCCTTTGATACAAAATTCTTAAGAGAACATTTTGTAAATATTACTGAGTTTACATTTCACAAAAACATGGGATGTAGTAAATACAATTTTATATTACTCCTAAAACTTAATTCCTCTGGTTATTTTTTTCATTTGAGTGCTCATTTACATTTATGTATTAATTAGTCTTGCAAAAATATTCACCAAGTATGGACTACAGATTGCAAAATTTGACCAGAGACTTAAAATTTGTTTGAAATCTAGGACTTGAAATATAAAGATGTGGATAAAATAGTTGCATAAAAATGATGTGATGAATATCAGAGGTGGAGGAATATTCCAGTTTGGTCCAAAAAACCCCTGACAATGGTCACTGCCACACTCTACAGGATGACCTACTCTCAAGAGTATAAAGAAGTGAAAAAACCTAATCAGTTCCCTGCTACTCTTTTTCTAGTATAAATCCAGCCTCTCTAATGCTCAGGAAAATAAACGACACATTTTCAGTCAACATTCTCTTCTGCGGAGCAACAATCACAGATACAACAGAGGAGACGACACGTATGCACCTCTCACACAGAAATCACCCAGCCCAAGAGCTCCAATTAAACCCTTTGGATAGTATTCCTATTCCCTCTCACATATTTAACTTGTTCCTATGGATCAGCACCCTCCCAAATCTCTCCCTAGCACCTGTCCAAGATTAAATAATCAGACCCTCTGTCATTCCGGAATCATACATTGTTTATGTTTTGTGTGTGTGTGTGTGTGTGTGTGTGTGTGTGTTGTACTACTGGCGATTAAACCCAGGAACTGTGCACTGAGTACACCCTCAGCCTATCTTGTTCTAGTTTGGCTTGAGTTTGTTTTTGTTTTTAGACAAGGTTTTGTTAAGTCCCCAACTTGCCCAGACGGGGCTTGAATTTGCCATCCTCCTGCCTCGACCTCCCAGAGTGCTGGGATGATAAGTGTGTGTCACTATGCTGGGCTGTATTTGAATAATTTTAACATGACTTCCTCCTAGCGTAGTGAGTTACTCCTATTCTTGTTTATGTAACTGAACCAGCCTGCATAACCCTCAACTGCACTCCTTGCCCTATCTGATTTAACCCTTAGAGGAGTGCTGGAGTTCTATCCACTTCTAAATTTATAGTCCCCAAAGCACAAAATATTAGCAATTTAACTAATCCTCTCTCTCTTCATGAAATCTTACAGATATGTGTACTTTCTTCTAAATCACTGATACATTTTCTGCTTGAATTCACTCTCCTTGGTCTCCTCTCCTATACGACATGAGGTTCCTCTGTTTTTTCTTGGATGACTATTCACATTTGACCCAGATGACTGTAAAGAAAAAGGCAAAATAAAGTTAGAAATATGGATTAGGTGTCAAAACCCAGAGTCATTAAAAAAAAATAGGCCAAGGATATGAGGCCTTTTTCCCCAGGAAAAAGAGAATGCATGAACACACCTGAGTATTGCAACAAGGTCACCCCTCAATTGTCTTGCAATAATGGCACAGCTATCTCTGCTTTCAGCTGAGACGGGTCACAAGGGCTCATAGCCACGCCAGTGAGAAGATGCTGAAAACGGTGCAGGTGAGAATTTGTTGAGGCCTACAGTAAGGCCGTGGCTGTGACAGTAACATAAAGCAGACAGATTTGAGACACGAGAGAGCCAGACTTGATGGGAGGAGCACTGGGCCAAGTGAACAGAGTGGCAAATTGGATGTGCAAGCAGTTCAAACGTGGGACTTTAAAAACATAACAAAGTAATAATGGGCAGAATTCTTTTCCCTGACCATGGCACAGATGCTGTGTAGGAGCCGCTCCTGCTAGAGTTTAAATCCACACGTTATTTACATTTCTGTGGTGCTCATGAGTCACCAAGGCAGAGCTAATAAATCCCAAATCCTCCCTCTCATCGATAATAGTAGCTATTAGTAAACATCTTCGTTAAATAATCTGAAGATCAGAAGCTGACACCCCAGAATATTTTGCTGAGTGACAAAAGATACGTGAAGACAGGTTTTAGGAGTTCTATCAAATCTCATCTGATAAAACTCCCTGCACAAAAGGCTCATTCAAGCCTGTTAGTGCTAGGCCGCCACCAGATTCTTACTACACTAGTTGTTGACTGAACAAGCGGTAAGGAACTCTCTGCCCTGGCACCATCCACCAGAGTTGTGGTGCCTACTGCTCACCCAGCCTCAGCCTGGTGCCTGGTCACACGCTCCCCAGCCCAGTATTAAACCCGAAAGTTTCCAAAGCAAGCTGTCTAGGTCCCTTGGGACCCAGGGCCATCCAGGGAATGGTATCTATTCCCTCCACCGCATTTTCAGACTATCCTTTTTATTGTTTTCAAGAGAAGAAAACAATATAAACAATGATACAAAATTTCAAACAAGAGAATAGGAGACTAACCGTGGTTAACACTCTGAGTATTGTTATCTTCAAAGCACTTGCTCAGATGACAAGATAAAGGCATGAAAAATCGATCAAGTAATCTAAGCACAAACCTTTCTTTTTGATGAACTACCAACTATTAGTAGTATAACTATCTTGCATATATACATATATATTTTTCCTTTTCCCTACCTTCCTTTCTCTTTTCCACCATCCAAGTTTCTCTTTCCTTTTGAACAGTTTCTTCCCATTTCACAGTTTCTCTTGTACATTTTGGTGCTTATTTATTGTTTCAGTTTCTCATAATAGGAAAACTATACAATAATTACATATATGAGTCTGATTTTTTTAACTTATGAGTATGGTTTCTAGTTGCATCCATTTACCTAGAAAGTCTCAGGTTTAGTCTTCCTTATGGCTGAGATTATGTTATATAAAAATACCACATCTTTTCAGTCTATTTCTCAGTTGAAATTGTTTAACAGATTTAATGGTAGGCAACAAAGGTAAGTCAGAGGCCATCACAATTCCGGACTAGAAATTATACTACAAAGCTACTGGGATAAAAATCAACATGGTATTGGCAAGAAAACAGACCTGGGCATCAGTGGAACAGAAAACAAGATGTACACACAGCTCCAAACACACTCAGCCCTACCTTATCTTTGACAAAAGGGCCAAATATGCTCACTGGAAGAAAGATAGTCTCTTTAATAAGCACTGCTGGAAAAACTAGCTTTCCACATGTCAAAGACCAAAACTAGACCCATGTCTATCATCATGCATTAAGCTAAAGTCAAAACGGATCAAAGATCTAAATATTAAAACAGAAACACTAAATTTATTGGAAGACAAAATAGGTAGCAATCTTGAAGACATAGATTCAGGCAGGCACTTCCTGAACAAATCCCAGACCACACTGGAAACACTACAAAGAATAAACAAATGGGATCCAATCTTATTAAAAAGCTTTTGCACAGCAAAAGAAATCACCAACAGAGTGAAAAACATTGGCATACACAATGAGAAAAAATTATAGCCAGCTGTCCTTCAGACAAAGGACTTATATATAAAACATATAAAGAACTGAAAAAAAAATCAGCACCCCCCCCACTCCAGTTAAATAACCCAATCCTAAAATGGGCATCTGGGATGAATATGCACTTCTCAGATGAAGAAATACAAATAAATGTATGAAAAAATGTTTCACATCACTGGTCATTAGAGAAATGGAAATTAAAACAACACTGAGGTTCCATTTCACCCCAGAAAGAGTGGCTATCATCAAGAAATCAACCAATAACAAATGTTGGTGGGGCTGTGGGGAAAAAGGAACACTGCTCCACAGTTTGTGGGAGTGCAGACTGGTGCAGCCACTGTGGAAATCAGTGTGAAGATTCCTCAAACAAACTAGGATTAGAGATCCCATTGGACCCAGCTATTCCTCTTCTGGGTATTTTTTGAGAAGAATTGAAAACATCATACCACAGCGATATGTGGAAACCCATGTTCACAGCAGCACTATTTGTAGTAGCTAGATCTTGGAAACTATTCATGTTTTAATGAAACACTCATAGTCTTTTGTGAAGTCTCACAGCCAAAGGCACAGGCTGTGCATTCCCAGAGCAGGGCAGCCTGCATCCCTGGCTGTCATGGCCCACAGTCCAATAAGTCAGTGGGGAGAGTGTTGTTTGTGTGCATAAACATCTACTGAGCTTGCATGGGCTGGGTCTAACTTACTGACTTTTAAATTTTACTAGTATATGTTTGCGATGTATAATAAGCACACTTACCTTGGGACCTCGGTATACAGCTATGTGGCATCTTGGCCCTTGCTCTTCCCCCTCCCTCCCATCTTTCCATCCCTACATCTCTTCCCAAACCCATTGCCCCTCCCAGTTCCTCCCAGCCCCTCCCA